>QYTT01093833.1:24983-36762 GCA_006980735.1 Dasypogon diadema | reverse complement strand
AAACAAAGAGAACACTGGGAACATCCCATCACCTATTGAAAGAAATCTATTTTTACATAAACCAAAATTAAATCCCTTGAAACGGAAAATAAAAGAGAAGATTCCTGCTGCTGCTGCTTTGTCAGAGCAATGGATTAAATACTATGAAAATAAAAAAATTCGACAGGAAGAGTTGCTGATAGAAAAAGAATTAAGAAAATTTTTGAAAGATCAAAGAAAAAAAGTTAAAGAAACTCTTCCTTCCAAAGAGAATCCTTTTGTAAAGGCCAAAGATAAACCAAGAACTGCTTCTTCTGGCACACAAATTTGCTTGCAGTTATTGTATTATGGACAATACGTAATTGTAAATTATGAGAAAGAGTACTTTCCAGGCTTAATTGAAAAATTCAATCCAAAAGAGGCGTTTGTCAAAGTTATGAGAATGTGTGGTGTCAATTGGAAATGGCCCGAAAAGTATGATGTCCTGTGGTACGAGTTCCGAGACATCATCGGTACTGTTTGGGAGCCAACATTGCTAAACGCTCGTGGCATTCCGGAAATCTGTAGTTTATTTAGGGGATTATCCAAAGAAAACTCTGCTCTCTATGATGCAAAAAGATTTTATTTTACACTTCTATCAGTCCTATCGACTCAAGAAACAAGAAGGGAAGTGAGAGAGAAAAAAAAGCTGAAGTTGTAACAATTTCATAGAATACAAAAAAGGTAAGGGTTGGTTAAAACAGTACAAATATTCAGTTCGTTTAAAGTTGTGTAATATTAGGAAAAAATATTTTGGATTGCTAACAAAATCGCGTATATAAAATACGCTTATCATTATTTTTTAGTTTTGTTTATTGCTTTTATATAATTACTTTAGTATTAAGATTTGTGAAAAAGGAATTTGATTTTGTCGAGAGAATAAATGAAAGTACCTTAACAATTGAATTTTTTTTTCTTGTTCCAAAAAAGGAACATTGATATTCCACAAAAGGTGCATTCAAATCTTTTTCTGTTCCACTTTACCCTTGGTGGACTTGACCGGAAAAAACTGATGAAATTAAGAATTTTTATTAAAATTAAGAATTTTCTTTTTCATTTGTTCAGTGATAAAATCAATAAAACTTTAAATATTTAAATTTTTACATTCAGGCCGTAAACAGGAAGTTTTTTGAGAACAATCAAATCCTTAACATCAAAAATAGTCTTCCACAACTGGGACATTAACCAGAGTTTAAAAACCGCGGTACCGTATAGTAAGCTCTAATTTGTGTGTGTGTTATTTTCACACAATAAAAAAGTATGAATGAAATTACAAAAAAAAAATCAAGACGAAGGTTTCCATTGTGTGTTAAGCTCATTTTAAATGCGAAACACTCTGCTGATCATGAATGAAACCACAATCATAATGAGCCACATGAATTATCCAGTGAAAACCCTTCTACTGGCCGACAAGGTCGTTTATCTCATTGAGTTGGTCGTCTTATTTGTTGTGATTTGATTAATACAACTTGAACATGGGACTAAAATTGTACATTGCTGTCCCTGCTAGAAGCAGAGCTGGCTGACGTGTGATCAGACCACCATGACACCATGCACAATAGAAAAAGTCTATAAACCCTAGGTAACAGTCTCATTCATGATTTTCTCCACAAGTTCTAAGCTTACTGCACAGATAGATTTCACAATGAGCTACACAGCTAGCATAAATATTTTTCCTTCTCGTCTATTATTATGAGACTATGAGTATGTGGGACAGGAAAAATCAAAACAGTTCCAGTATGCCCACTACATCATAAGCGATTATTTCTGAAGCTAAAGCGTCGACCACCAACGAATAAGACGATCATAACGACGAAATAATGTCTGCTAATGTTAAGTAAACAAGTCTTGGAATTTCAAACAATAATAACAACAATGTGCTGATGAGTCAACGTTGTATTGAACAACATTGATGAGGTTGACAAGAAAAACGACAGTAGATTTCTATATTGTTGGGTTATAAAAAGTAGTCACTTGTTTTCATTATGTTTTTTTTTTCTTGCCGTCATGTGAATGTTATTTATACGCTCAAAACACGCACTTATATGATAAGTTGAATGATTGAACAATTTCTCCAGATAATTCGTTAGATTGTGATTCGTATTTGAGTTTGAAATTCCCCCCAAGAATCAAGAAAATGCCAGAAAAATCCTTAGGTGAAAATCTGGGTTAACGTATTTCTTATCTATAGATATTCCCCATTAGCTAATTACCACTGGGATGGATTTAGCAATGTTAACGAAAAAGCTTAGCTGAAATATTTTCACAGACGAATTAGTGAAGTAAATTTAGCAACACTTCTTTCTAAAACTTCTCAGAAATCATAACATAAAAAAGTTGAGTGAACTAGAAAAGTTCAATACCCCCCGAGAACAGTATACTAACCTGCAAATTCATTAGAATCAGAGCACCTTTGAGTGGTAGTGCGGCAAGCAATGATACGCTGATTGTAAAGTAACATTGGTCGTCATAAAATTTAAATTTATGCTTGTTTGTCTATCTGAAGCAAAATATGATGATTTTATTTATTCTTGCTCTAGTATAAAGTAGTGTCATTAATTGCAAGAAATTGTGAATTTTATTTTTTTATGCTTTGGAATATTCGTGCAAATTGAAAGGAATAACAAATGCCTGCTTACAATAACAATTTATTTTCAAAATTAATTTATTTTGTGTGCAACTCATTTAAACAAACTACGTGTATACTTTACGCTTTTTATACATCGTCTTTGCATTTCTTGCATAAAACATTGATTTTTGCTTTTTAGCTGGCACCACAATTCAGTGATTATTGTTATGATAATGAATTTCCTGAAGAATTATAGATTCTGTGTTCTTACTGCATTTTGATCGGTCAATCGAATTAGCTTATTTCTTTAAATATATCTGAATAACATGCCTTTCTAAAGAAAGATTCATTTTATTATCTCGAGGTAATTTTTCACTGAAGCTAACAAGCATTGTGAAAATAAAGGCTACCACCATTTTTCACAGATCGAATATTAATGCGACAATTGCAGATATTTTGATCCATTCGCGACACACCGCCTTTATATATGTTTTATTTTGCAACAATTCGATTAATCTACTGACATTCTTTACTTTTCTTTTGATATCCATCTCTGTGTGCCTAGAATTAGATTTAACAAAAACCCTCGAAACTATCCCAGTAGAAAATCTTACAATTGATGAACACGGTAATGAATAATTTCGTTGAAAAACAATGGAAGAAGCTATCATCAATGGCATAGTAATCCAAACTGCAAGGTAACCTAGAATGTTAATGATAAGGAATTGCAGAAGGATTTGTACCAGAAAAATTTGCATATTCCTACACATTTCTTTTTGAATTCTGGACGATAATTCTCGGACGAAAATAGTAATACAAGTTGAACATTTAGATTGAAACTTACTTTTACATTGTCAAGGAATTACTTAAAAACAAAGAGTAATTCATAAATTTTCAAGGACATTCATGTTTCTTAGGAATGTATAGTAATGTACTACATGGGCTGAAAAGTCTTTAGCCTGAGAATGAAAAAACGATATTTTTAGTGCAAAAACGATCTTCAACATAATCTCCATCTAGAGTAATGCACTTAGTGCAACGATCATCCAACATTTCGATGCCTTTCTTATAGTGGGCCGCGTCAAATCCCTCAAAATAGGCATTTGTTTCATACTCGATCTCCTCATTTGAATAAAATCTCTTCCCGGCGAGCCAATTTTTCAACCGGGGAAACAGGAAATAGTCGCTGGGGGCTAAATACGGTGGGTGTTCAACCACTTCGTAACGTAATTCCTTCAATTTATCGATCGTATCGCGAGCAGAATGAGCTAGAGCATTATCTTAGTGAAACAAGATTTTTTTTTCTTGCTAAATGAGGTCGTTTAGACTTAATTTCGTTGTCCAATCGATCCAATAATGCACAGTAATATTGTTTGTTGATTTTTTTTCCATGTTAAAGATAGTCTATGAAGATTATACCATGTGCATCCCAAAAAATACTGGCTAGAACCCTGCCAGCTGGGCGTTTCTTACGGGTTTTACCATAACCATTCCGCCGACTGCCGATTGGACTAAGGCGTGTAGTGATGAATCCAAGTTTCGTCCATTGTCACAAATCGTCTCAAAAATTCCTTTTTATTGTGGCAAAATAGCTCCACATTTTGCCTTGAAAGACGAACACGTTTTGTTTCTGGTTAATTGTTAGGAAACGCGGCACCCATCGCGCGCACAGCTTTCGCATGTGTAAATATTCATAAATGATGTGTCCAACGCGTTCATTTGAGATGCCTATGATAGCTCACATCACTCAATTTAATTTTGCGATCATTCAACACAACATCCGTGACTTTTTTTATGTTTTCCGAAGTTACTGCCTCATTTGGCCTTCCCGATCGCGGGGCATCGCAGGTGCTCGTACGGTCACGACGAAATTCAGCAAACCAATATTTAATGGTTGAATATGGTGGGGCAGATGTATTATAACATTTATCAAGCCATCCCTTTGTTTGCACCGTATTTTTCCCATCAAAAAACAATGTTTTATCAAAACACGAAATTCACCTTTTTCCATTGTTTACAAAACTTCAGAGGTAGCGTCACTTCGAAAGCTATAACTTGAAAATGAGTTAACCAAATGTCATGAAATTTTGACAGGATCTAAGTTAAGGTTGGTACTCTACAAAGAGCACATAGATTTAGAATTTGCCATCTCTATGTCAGGCCAAAGACTTTTCAGCCCATGTAGTACATATATTCATTACTTCATTAATGAAGTAATGAACGTATTTCCTACAGGGATATTATACAAGATATGAAGCAGAATTTGGGCTCGCACTAGAACTGTTTTTTTATGAACGCTTTAAGATAAGAATAAACAGTCAACAGCTGTTCCAATTAATAAATGGATCCTTATAGATTACAAAGGTAAAGGTTTTTCTCTTATAAGATGTTTTGTTCAGAATATAATTTTGTCAATTTTGCAGTATGTGGGATAGGTATAGGCGATCTAATAATATTTCTGTCCGTTTATTTGTGGACTTTCTAGTACAGGACAAGATAATCGTACTTTGCTTGGACTAAAAACCTTTGTCTCAAAATCGTTCAATTACCACTTCCAGGCCTACGTAATATCAATAGGCAGTATTATTCGATAAAGGATTTCATATGCTTTCAAATGATTCCTAAAAAGTCTTTATACAACTTCCCGTTAAAAATCAGGTAAATGTTACAAATCTTTCCAAGTAATAACGGTATTTTTCGTTAAATTTGCAGAAAATTCCCTTTAATTTGACCCCAGATTGTCATATGTAGCCAACAAGGTTTTTGAATTACCAGCCATCTCTAGATGAATGAACAAAAACATTTTTTACCTGGCTATTAATTCAAAAGTCTTGTTGACTTTAGTGAAGAGGAGATTGGGAATTTTAACCTGACAACTGTTGTAAGCAAGTCACAATTTTTGGCATGAAACCTTACCAAAGTGGAGATTGCTCGTTTTGCATCTAGATCCCTAGCGTCAATACAATTGCCTCAAACATTGGTCCCCAGATAAATCACCGCTTAGGAATCGAACATACGCCTATAGAGCAGAAAATCTACAAACGTGTGCTTTAATCAACTCGGACACCGGAGTGACCCTTCAATGTCTTTTAATGTTGTCTTTTTCGATACAATATATGTATTAGATATTATATTTTTCTTCAAATATGTCATTAATAAGAACGACAACCTATGCTTGAGCCCTTAATTGTCTGAAAGAAATATTTTCTATTGAAAATTTATTTTTATCTCCAGAATCTTCCTTTAGTCCTCAGGGTCCAAAAATTCAGTTTGTTTTTTATACCATCAGCCAAATTGTCTAAATTATTAAATTTTAAATTTATTTTGATTGTCTCGACTAGATATATGCAGTGTTATTTCAAGCACTATTTCCGTGATATTTCACAGCTTTAGGCCAATGTCACACGAACCTACAAATAGCCACGCGTCGCAGTAAAAAATTGATTGGAAAGTATACAACTTTTGCATAGGTCGAAAACTGTGTTTGTTCATTAAAAATCAAATTTTCACTGTCAAGCCCGTCCATTTGTGCGCTCGTGTGACTTTGGCCATAGAAGCCGTCATTACCGCCAACATCTTGAGCTGAATAATGCCAATCTACTCATATAACCGAGGTATATATTTAGATAGGCAATCATCCATGGTTTGAGTCCTAATTTATGAGGAAATGGCCGTCATCAATACGTGGAGCAATGTCGCACAAGAGTGCAAATGAATGTGCGTCACGGTAAAAAATCGATTGAAAGCACAGAACTCTTACATAAGTCAAAAATTGCGTTTGCTCATTAACAACCAAACTTTCACTGTCACGCGCGTCCATTTGTACGCTCGTGTGACATTGGCCATAGAGTGATCTTTTTTCGTATTTTCCTAACCACAAACATGCAGGCTGGCATGATTACTCTTTGTATAACGGTGCAATTTTAGGAACAATCTCGTAAGTATTTGCAAATAAAATACTGCATGTACTCTTCTACAATCAAATCCGATCTCAGCAGTATAGTTCCGCTTAGGTTGTACTCCAGATTGTCTTTACATAATGGTACTTTATGACGTCACAAATCCAACGGTATAAGTAATTTATGGCGACAAGGTCATTTAAAGGTTAAAAAGTATATTTGAAATATGAAAGAAAATCAGTTTCTGGCGAATACCTTTCGAACGGAGTGGGGTAGGGAGCTGTAGCTTAGTACAAATATGAGCCCTAAGGTTCTTTAACGCATTAAGGGGGGAGTACAGAGTGTAGAACCGCTTAAATTAGCGACATTTTGGGGAGTAAATTAGAAAAAAGGGATAGCATTCAATCCGAATATATTAGAAATCATGGAAAATGTACCTAGAGCGCGCCCCACAGTTTAAAGAGCCCAACATATTTTTTTCCTATAATTTTTTTGCAAGTAACACTCAAAATTCTACTTTTGTCCCCCCATAATACAACTTCAAATTTTAGTGGAGCGCGCCAGAATGACATGTTTGACGAACCATTTGACTCAAACCGCATGAAATTATCTCTCCTTCAGGAGTGTCGACTGTCGATCAAAAACGGTCTTTCGAAAAAAACTCGTTCAAACTTTTGGAAATGATAATCTGTTCGTGGCCTTTCAGGATATGGCACGAATGTATTTCGGCGTAGCTTTGCTTTCTAAGGGACCTCCAGCTCAACAAAAGACGCACGGTAGAGTGGCGAGAGCGTTCAATTAGCGGAAGAGGTGAAGAGAGCGAGAGAGAACCGCTGGGGGTTGCCTGGCGGAGAACACGATAGCAAAAGCCTCGCAGCAGATGATGGGCCTGTAGAGGCGCGAATTTTTTGAATACGACGCTCGGAGTGCAATCGTTTCGTTCGGAAAGAAAAGAAGACTTCTTTAAGCCAATTAAAAAATGTGTTGATTTTTTCGGTCTCCCCCTTAAATAAATTTCCTATTCCATTTATTGTGTTGACATCATCATAAAATATCATTTGCCTTGTACAAAAAGAAGCCAATAAAAAACTGAACAAATTCCAAATGAATTTTGAGATTCTTTTGTCAAATTTTCCAATAACGCGATTGTAGAAAACGACAAGCTTTCTAATCACATCTTAACCACTACTATTTTCTGGGATTTTTAGGTAATCCTACAATTTGGGATTTTTTTTTACGATCTACACCCTTAAAACGATTCCACTTTATAAAAAAATATCAAAGGACATTGGATATTGGGGCTCATTGACATAACTACTGTTTGGAAATTTGTTCCGACAACCATTGGGATCAGTAAACTCTTCTCGATTTGATTAAAAACATGTAACTCTGGAACAGGTTGTTGGAGGGGCTATAGAGATTTGCCAAAGCACAGGTATGATCATAATATTGTGAATCATTCAAAAAAATTCGTTTATCTTAAGAAGAAGACATTAAAAATGAATTAAATAAGGAGAGGTTTTGCGAGTTTCTTTGGCGTCGTCGAACAAAAAAAAATCAGAAGGGTATTTTCGAAACCTTTTTGAATGTCGCTAATATTTCGTTGGTATCTTATACAGACTAAAAACTATAAACTATCCTTAAAGTTTGATAGATTATTATTTTTCACTATAGTAATACAAAACACATTTGAGTGTTCTTTATGCCCTTACGAAAAGATATCGCCAAAAAATTATTCGGTATATAGACCTCCACAGGACTTCGTTACCTACATATGGAGTAAATTTGGAACATATTTTATTTACCGTTATTAAAATATTTGAGTTTAATGAAAAATCACAAGAATGTCATTTCTAATCTAGTAAAAGGACATGCTGGAAGTTTGTTTAAGTATTCATTAGAGGACCTTAGGAAACATATTTTCACCTATTTACAACTCACTATCCCTCTCCATTCAAAAGATATTCGCGAAATGTAATCCAAATAACTCCTTTCTCTCGGATAGATATCAAATTTTATGGGGAGCACAGCCAAGTAGAAATGAATCTCACATTCTCGCGTTAATTGATTTTTACAAAAGTCAAAAGAAACAACGAGTTATTCTCCCCTGAACAATAAAAGTTCAATCAAAACTTGTTTTGATTTTTCTAAAAATAGGAAAGCTCTTTTATTACATGCCATAAGCATAGTAGCGTATCAACAAAGAGTCCGTGGGCCAAATATTTCCCACTTTTTGGCCATTAACCCTGTGCGAGACTTGAATTGCCATGGAGTCGACTATTTATCAGATCTACCTCATTTGTTCTTAGCTCAAATTACAAGACGCAAACGGAATGGCACGGCGCGGCGCCTGTAGGCAACTACCGGCCACACAATCATTTTAGCAGAGGAAACAGTATGTTGATGCTGGGATTAACTCTAGAAAATCCCACACCAAAGATTGTCAAGTCATAATATTTGCTAATTTTCAACGATAAGAATTCCTGTTAAATGATAAGAAGAAACCCGTAACTCTCTATATATTCTGCAAGAAAATGAATTTGAAATATGTTTTTATCAATAGCATTAATGACAATCTTCGGAAGAAATAAAAAAACCTGATGCCTCTTTTCCATAGTTGTTTGGAAGCCAAAGCCAATAACTTTGCAAACTTTTTATTAATTCAGCGCTTAACAACTACTCAGTGACTATGCCTTCTGCTTAATTGTTTACTTAATCTTTTCTTGTTTTCCTTTATATCTC
This sequence comes from Dasypogon diadema, assembly GCA_006980735.1. Classification (NCBI taxonomy): domain Eukaryota; kingdom Metazoa; phylum Arthropoda; class Insecta; order Diptera; family Asilidae; genus Dasypogon; species Dasypogon diadema. Next base: position 27,534 of record QYTT01093833.1, on the reverse strand, counting down.
AATACACAAACAAGTTCCGTGATATCAGCAGCTGTAATGAAATTCAAATGTTTGTTTGCCCCAAAAAAAAACAGATAAAGAAATGGAGACTTCACATCTATAATCATTTTCTGGTTAAGCAAACTGTTTGCTTTAAGCAGAGAATTTATAATTAATTAATTTTAAAATATAGCCGTCTTATTGGTGGCTTTGCCGCGAGCAGACCAATCTTAGATCCACTCGTGATGAAATAACACAATAAATTGCTTGTTCAGATGTCAAGACCGCATAAATCCAATAACACCTATACCGCACCGACTAGACATTACGACGACAGCGGTGTCTGATATTTTCAATAGCGATGCTTTAATCAAAACAAAATCAGTAAAATAACGATCGTTTGGCATTGGGACGGATCATATAAATCCATTCGCCTTTCTACTTTTTTTACTGGTTGCATACAAATTGATTATACATTTTGCAAAATATTATATTTCGTATTTTCTGCTTTGGAACTTTCTACAGACATACACAGCTGTGGTTTTTTCACCTGATCCTGTGATCGTTGGATATCTTAAATTGATCTTTAGCATTTCCACGATTAGCTGGCAATTTTGAATTCTATATTCAAAGTTCCCAAAATTGTCATATCTCGGTTATGCTATATTTCGGAAACTAAACAGTTGCATGTGCAAAGATCTTCACACATTTTAATTTTAATTTAGCGTTTTCTCATGCAGTGAACTACAAGTTTTAAAAATAAATAAGAATTCTCATAGAGTAAATCTAAACGGCAATGGTGATTCAACGAATAGCTCGTTGGTTACCGAGTTTGAATTTCACCAACGTTTACCATTGGACAAGGATTTCCTACTGATAACAGCAAATAATTAATAGGAGCCATTATAACATTTTTCAAAACGAAGGTGACTTCATTTGCGACTATGACCCCTTTTCCTCAGACATATCTATACCTTCTTGTGTTGGGGAGCTTGAAGATCTTGTCGAGGTGATAAACCATTTGAAGTAGCCAGTTAAAATGCTCCCCCATGCTAAACAGATTTTATCACTGATCGGGCCATACTTAAAATATGTTAATCTACAAAACAGTTGATTTGTGCACCCTAAGCAATAAATCGGCTAACCCAAGAAATTCACCCTATATCGTTGCCTTCCCTGGGGTGTGGGGCCCAGAGATGAAACGTTAACAATTCGGACAAAAGTGGTAAAGACCATAATTCCAAAGAAATCAACGGGATGCAACTAATTATCGTGTCGGTTGTCTAGAACTATTTGACCGACATTCCGGGAGAGATGGACAATGCGCCACTGGAAGGTATTAGGAGCAGTTTGGGCCATACCACCTTTTAAAAATTGCCGACGTAATCTTCTTCACTATGACACTTTGCTGCTTCCTGGAGAGGAAGTATCCAACTGTTGCTCTGTTGCAGGAAAGCTGAATTCACAAAAGTAGGATCAGCGGACTCCCTGGGAGCGGAGGGACTATCTAAAAACGGAGGAAATAACAGAATTATGGTGAGGTATATATATATATATGTTCAGGTGGTACTACCGTGTCAAGACCCATATCGTGGTGAAGATGAGTAGAGAAAGTGGTGCTTTCGCAGCTGCTTTTGCGTATACTTACGATTCTTCAGAAACCCAAGAGTTGGGATCTTGTGCGCTACGTGGAGGGCGAAAACAAAAGACTGATCATTGGGGGCAATGCATGCTCAGGCAATACATTGTGGGGTAGTACGGATAATAACCCCCGAGGTTCTATTCGAAATCATGGTTGCAAGAAACCAGCATCATATGGAAAACAAGGGGTCGAAGCAAATTTTCGTCAATACCAGTCAGAAGGAGGTGATTGACGAGACCCTATGAAATAGCATGATACATATTTTATAATTTTTTCTAAAGTATTTCGTGTAAAGGACAATAAAGTAGTTTGAAAGAAAACTACTTGTTAAAACATGCCCTGAACCTGAACCGCATATCGAGGCAAGAATGCTACAGACGCTGAAGCACAAAGAGGGCACGACCAGCCTCTCATATAGCTCAAAATGTCGAAAATCTATTTTTTATAACAGATAAGCCTCCGAAGACTGTAAGTACTACATACATTATACATATATCATCTTTAGTCAATTTCGCCTAGAACCAATTTCCACAGAAAAACTGCGGGGTGCTTCAACGAATTTGTTTCGCTAGTTCGATAGAGGAAATCTTAGAGAATATCATGTTAAAATTTTAATGTGGAATTCTACATATTTTAAAAGCTGTGACTCAGAGAATAGGGAAGAGACACACGCGAATATATGAGCGCTAGGCCACGTGGATCGTGGGTCCATAGGTTATATCAGGCTTGGCGTGAGACTTGACTCAAAGCTTGATTTCATTTGCCATATTAACCACATGGCTTGCAAGGGTAATTCCATGCTTGGTATTATTATGCACTGGTCTAGGAAGTTTTCTGACTGTCGAGTTTCATTAACATTATACAGCTCGTTTGTCAGACCACTGTTTGAGCACGCATTTCAGGTATGGAATCCATTCTATGCCGTGCACG
>QYTT01093832.1:52582-64554 GCA_006980735.1 Dasypogon diadema | reverse complement strand
CACTGATCCGCATCAGTTTGGGGTTGCGTCCTTGGGTAACTTTGGTGTTAAGTTCCGTGTTTTTGGCACCGATAAGTATGCAATACATGGATTTATTGGAACTTTAGCTGTGTTCTTTTGGGCAACAGAGTTATGAAAGCTAAAAAGAACGGTTGGAATCCATGGAGTATATCGATAATTCTTCTTCTTATCTTTTCCTCTTTTTAAGCAAACCCGAGATAAGTAAAGACCGTTATTAACTTGGAATTTACCTTAATGTCAGTTTTGCCCACATTAGTGCATATTTTATTTTCTATGGTGAGTAAAATCAACTTTTAAACACAAAAGCTTTCAATAAGCGCCATCTATATTTCTATAGAAGACTTAAATAATCCAGTAAGCTTTCTAACTCGGTTAAATAATCGAGTTGATTTAACCCAGTTAATGTATAACAACTCTGTCCTCTGCTGTCAAAAGAACGCAGCTTATGTCTCATTTTCTCTATTATATTAACCATTTATTGCATAGTATGAATCTGTTCAAGATTTCAGTTTTGCAGTGACTTTTAAGGGCTAAACAGAAGAGACAGAGAAATGTCCATTTCTGCATGGTAAAATATTTTGCATGTATCATTTTAATTCTTGCTAGCATGAGAGGATTAGGCCTACAGGGGACACCTCCAAAAAAAACGCGCCTCTTGCCTTACCTCTAGGGTGGTGTGGAAAAAGGTTTGAAATTTAAGGTGCAAATTGAGGGAACATATAAAAACGTTATGCCACTCATATTCAATTTGTGCAATTGCACAGGGGTCTCCTAGTGCTTGTTAAATAAATGTACTGAAAATCTGAGATTTTCGGCACTTATACCTTTTACGGACGAGGCACAATTCGTACGACCTATAAGTTTTTTTTTTCCAAAAAAAAAAAATTTATTTTAATAAATTGCTAAATAAAACCCACTTTTATTAACAGAAGGTTTATTTGGTTCAAAAAAGAAAAACATTTTTATATGTTTCAGAAATTTTTCTGTTAAGAGGAGTTGAAATACACCAACTTACTTTTCACGAGTTTAAGGTAATGTTCTTTGTTGAATAAGGTTTTTTTCATGGGAAACTTATTTCTTTATTTTGACTGAGGTACAAGTAATTCACGCGGCGCTATTACTAATTTTCACAACAACTCTTTCTGGTCAAATCAAAATCCACATCCAGTTGTCTGAATCCAGTTGTTGCACTGCCTCAAATTGAGCATTTCTTGTAGTTAAAAGAAATAAATAAAAGCCGGACAAGTGCGAGTTGAACTCGCATGGAGAGGGTTCCGTACGATGAATATGTCATCTACCATGTTTTTTTAAATCTGATCCAAATACATGCGCTCCCTAGGCGTGCAGCGTCCTTAACCGATTTGCCACTTGATGGAGCATTGAGCTGTAGGTACTTAGCGCGCTAGATACGAAGAGCGACGGATGCCTGGATTAGTTAAGTCGAACGAGTAGTACTAATAATTTATCCCAAGAACAAACTTGACATTGTAGTTGAAAAACTTGTTCTCCCATACATTTTAAATGCATATTTTAAGACCATAGACTTCTTAGAGGTTTTCCTGTAATATATAAGTAAAGAACTATTTTCAGTATTTTTTTTTCAAAATTTTAGGCTCAGTAGTTTCATAGTTTCAGAGACAGGGGGAATGGTCAATTTTCATGTATTTTCTTAAATAACTTCAAAACTATTTAATTTAAAATTGGTCCAGTAAATTTGGAGCAAATTGGTTGTGACAGATGGACAGACAGACACACAACTGATCCTATAAGGGTTCGTTTTATTCGTTCGCACGTACGAACCCTAAAAAGTAGTAAAAAATGTTTGGTTTTTCTTGAACTATCCGTAGTCCTCTCGCTCGTTCTATTTTAACGTCTACAAGACGCCTGTAAAGTTTGGCGATATTGTTTTACATGCACCTTGTTAACTACCCATTTGGAATTTATTGTAATGGGTTCGATTTTTCGAATTGAAAATTTCGACATATCTCTACTTTTCGAGGTCCTTCGAGTCCGAATTCATCGTTTTGTAGAGAGATGTCTGTGTGTGCGTATATACATACGTTCGTACGTTCGTGAGCTTTTTTTCGTTTCGCATAACTTGAGAACAAGAAATGATATCGACTCCAGACCAATTTCATTTGACGGATAATTTCATAATGAACGCCTGGTAAGGTTTGCAAAAAAATTTAATTGGCAGTTTTTTTTACAAGAATTATACTTTCAAAAGCAAGACAAAATGCCTACATGGAAAGTTGGCGGTGTGGGTAGACCAGTCGCATGTATTTGATTGAAAAACTACGTAAATAATTAGACAGAACAGTTAAGAGAAAGTAAACATAATTATTGATATAAAGTCCTAAGAAAAAACCATGCATTTATAAGTTCCTAAGTACTATATGGGCCTATAGGTAATTTTGATATTCCCACATATTTACAAAAAAAAGTTTCTCACACAAAACAAAATCTAATTCAATCCATTTAAAAATTGTAACCTATTGTGATTCTTATGAGCAAGGTCATGTCCACAGTTCAGTCTAACAGGTGTCAGGTCTGTGATACTATGTGAAACAAATAGGTAATTGTGTTTACTATTCTTTGTTACTTTTTGTTGAAACTAAAGCACAGCAGACGTGCTGTTACACTTAAGATAAAAGAAGCCGACCTATGAGTGAACTTGGTCGGTGAAAACAGATAAAATGTGGAATTAACAGCACTATTAAATTAAATAAACTTTGCTTTAATTCATTTAATTTTTTCACAAACCTAACAATATTCCTATTTTCCGAGTTGTAGTTATGTACTTTAACATCAATTTACTTTAACTTTAAAACAAAAAAATAATAATAAGTCTTGGGTAAAAGACTAAATAGGTAGGCATGTGATACTTATGAAAAAAAATCGTAGATGATAAATAATTTGGAGCGGTCCTCCAACGCGACGTATTTTTTTTAGAATTATTAATACATACTTAGGTACTTTAAGATTGAGTTTTTTTTATTATTTTTTACTTTTTAAAGGGAACTTAGGTTTTTGTGTCGGGGGTTTTTTAAATTTTTAATTTAATTTTTGTCAATGTATCGTGCATTTTGTTTACATTTTCATCTTTATAATATACAAATTGTGTGATCTTTGTCAGCTTTGGTTATAATTAAATCGTTTTCCCTGATTTTTGCCTTCAAATTACGTAAACTATTGTTTTCTTTTGACTGTCTGAGATCTGCAGTACAATTATTACTAATTAACCTGGCACATTCAAATTTACCTTCAAAATCATCATTGTCGAGAGCAGAATCTACATGAATAGCTAAATCAACTATTTCTTCGTTACTTACTCCTAAATTCGGGGCGTAACCTAAACCTTTATCCAACAATGCCTTTTCTGACTGTGAAAATTCCACTGAAGAAAAGTTTTTTACTCGTGGATAAAAGATCAAATTGTTGTCTTCTAATTGATTGTGCTGACTTTCGCAATTGGCCATCCATTTGTTAAGTTTTCTCCTCTGAGGATCAAACTGAGTTCTGGCAATTAAATTAGCTGTTTCATGAGTGTCTCTCCACACAACATCAAGTTGCACTAGATGTAAACTTAATAAAAAAGTAAAATGGGGAAAAAGAGGCGTTGTTGGACATCCAACATTTTTAAAAGTCGGAAATTTTATATTTTTAAATAAGCTCAATGATTCTTTTATTATCACACTCCATTTATATACCCATTGGACACTGGAAATTGTTACATGTGCCACAATTTTCCAACTTCGCTGAAAATCATGCAAACGCTAACACATTTATTTGAGGCGACGTACACACTTACCGCATTCGTTTACGATTGCTTTTAAATCCACTCCCGCACGTGCAGCACATGTGGTTATGTTGTAACTAGCTGGAAGTTTAGGGGTCTAGCTAGCCACACTTGAAATTTGGAGGAATAAGCGCAGAGAAAGGAAAAGATTTCCCAAGAGTACAATTCACTTAGCTTTAGTAAACCACCACTTCTGTCCCTCAGTACTTATCGCTAACGCTTATTTCCTAATTTACCAAAACAAGAAAACCCAACTATCTGCTAACCAGGCCTGGTTTTTGTCCCACGTTGAATTCAAAGTTTCTGCTTCCAATTTCTTCCAAATTCTTCAGCTTCTGCCAATTTCTTCCTCTTTCTCCTGGGTTTTTTTGTTTTTGTAGATTACTATGTATTTTTATATTTGCGTTACGTTATTTAGTTACGTTTGATTTATTTACTTTATTTTACTTTATCAACACTCCACTACTTTCTCAGATTATTTTGGATTTTTTCGTTGCCCCCTCGGAAAGCCCAATCAATTCACCATCCCTCAAAACGGAAGAAAGCACCTCGCCATCCTCTTTTGTCCCACCATTCTTTTACGACCTTACACTTCGTCGACAAAAATTTTGTCCCATGCACATTGGTTTCGAGATAGGGATTTAGATGGCGTTCATTACCACAGTTAAAATTGATTAGATAATTTGATTGCCATAACTCCTGATTTTTGTTACAATTTAGGCCTACTTATTGTATTTAATCCAAATAAGATAATACAAGTCCTTAATTCAAATAAGATAATACAAGTGTTGAAAATAGGATTTCAAAATGCCCGGATAAATGAAACACCGATCTAAAAGGAACTACAACTACAGCTTTATTCAAAATTAGACAAGACTGTCTAGGAGGAGATCTCGAAACTAACTGACTAACTTAAGAGTTCACAATGATAAAACTACTGAAATATTGAATGTATGTATGTATTAATGTATGAATGCATGGGAATAACTCAGTAAATTTCAAGTGTGAGTATGTGAATGATAATTGTGTTCGTATATCTACATTAAGTTTTTAACAACAAGTCTTTACTTTTACTTTACTTTCTCTTTTTTTCTAATCATGTTTATTTAACAATTCCTAAGTTTCAAATTCATACATTACTACGTACAAAATTTTGTTTGGATAACAATCAAACCTAACTACAAAATTATGAATTAATAAAATTTTACACGTATGTTATCTTCCGTTTTTCATTTAAGAGTTGACTACTATTATTATCTAATTTGTCATTATATCTTAGGATCAAATTATTATTTAAATAATTAAAGGACGTTATATAAGAGAATAAGGGAATCTTTTCTCCGAATACCAACCGACATAATCTCTATTTTTTTCTTGATTGCACTAGATCGTCGCATCGCATGACATGCGTTACAATGTAAGCACACTACAGCAAACGCATTCATTTGTTTCATTACCGTCCACACCATTTTCAAATGATTGTTTGTTTATATGGACTTTGTTTGCTCCAAGTTTTTTTTTATAGTACACACTAGAAAAATCGTGTTTCAAACGCGCGGGCACATGTGTTCACGTTCACTTGCTCAGTGTGTCCCCACCTTTAAACACCCTGCAATGTAAGCTTACTCCAAAAACGTAATCAGTACGAAACCTCTCTACACCCACAGAAGGCATGTTCCTCTAATTAAGAAGGACAATAATCAGGGGATTTATTGAAACAGTTAGAATCACTTGTAGGCGTCTCAAAAGAATCACGTAATAAAAAAGTTTTTGTATCCATGAAATAACAACCATTAAAAATTAAGTCTGTTTTCAAAGGGACTAAAAACCTTATTTAATTAAATGTTGCCCTTCCAGAATTAAAAATTTTTATTATTTTTCCATTCTAGATTTAGCTCGGGAGACTTATCTTCTGAGTGTGACGATGTTGACCCCAATGAGCTTCCTCCAGCCGCGCGTCCACAGCAGCCACTTCAGCAGCAACCTCTGCCACAAGGTGGTGGTCCCCCCAATATGCCACCACCACCGGCTCCGGGCGTTGGTAACGTACCCCCGCAGCCGACGACAGCTGCTCCTGAATTATCATTAAGTTTTGGAAAAGGGCCAGCACGTGGCACAAGTGCTCCTTCGAGTCCAGCAAAGTCCAGAGAAAGTCTCCTCCAGCGCGTTCAAAGTCTGACTGGCGCAGCTCGTGACCAAGGCGCATCTATTATCGGTAATGCAGTGTTTCTAACTATTTTAATTCCTTTCCAAACAAAATCTTTGCTTAATTGATTTTTAGGAGCGGCTGTTCAAAGCGCAACACGTCCTGCTTTTAATAAAGATAAGTGCTTCACGCTACTTGTACTTGACGACCAGAATACAGATTGGTCGAAGTATTTTCGGGGCAAGAGGCTTCATGGGGACTACGATATTCGAGTGGAGCAGGCGGAATTCAGAGTGAGTACCAGCCGAAATAGGTAAATAGCGAATATCTAAGAAAAAATTGTCCTTGAAGGAAATCTCCCTTACGGCAAATGGAGAAACTGGGGCCGTCGTTTCCATGGCTGTGTTTCGAGGTGGTACCAAGGTAAGCATTCAAAATTTTCCAATTAAGCTCGTAAATAAAAGACGCGAAACAGCAACTTGTCAGTCCTCTCAGGCGACATAATTACTCCCAAAAGGCTCGCCTTGATTTACAAATTTCATTTAGATTGGATCAAAATGCATGCACGAAACCAGCAATTCCTGTGGAGTCCTGGATAGGATTTAAACAGGAAATCACGTACATGCAGAGGGGAATTATAAAGCTAAATGTAAAATTACAGTGATTTCTGTTTTGCGTGATTTTTACAATTTTCATAGTGACCTGCAAAGTGCAATATTGCCTAAACTTGCATTTAATTAAAATGTGGCCTCTACCATTAAATATAAAAAAGCACTGCAAGGAGCAGGCCTACAAAACCCTTTCTGTAGTTTGGCCACTTATGTAATGTAATTTATTTGAAAACTGAGTTCACACAAACCCAATTACTATTGTTGCTTTGCAAAATAGCGTGCGAGCACATCAACAAGGGTATATTTTCGGTTAATTTGTTTTGCAGATAAAGTAGTAACGCAACCTTAACACGAAAATTATAAGAGCGGTTGTCTATAAATAAGGGTTCTAGTTTTCAGAGGTCAAGATATGATTGGCTCTTATATAATTTCTAAAGGGAAACTATAAGTCGTATGTGATAAGAGATTTGTATTTTTACTGATACCCAAATAAATTCAAATTTATCGTCGTCGTCCTATGAGTGTAAGTAGAATACCTGGGAAGAAATATTTACGATTCCAAAGGCAAAATTCTTTTCCTATGATAAACGGAGCTTTACTATCCGAGGAACTCTTGGACTCTATAGTTTATCACGCTCGACAGATTAGGCAATGTAACATTTGCAAAGCTACACTTCATACTTGAGCACTGTGTGGAGTAGAGTATAATACAATTACAATTACAAAACATTATTTCACATCGTATAAAGATAATACAATCTTAAGTTGTACTTTTTTTGTGGCATTAAAAGGTAAAACGATAAATATACTACTAATGAAGAGAGGAAAAAAAATTAAAAATAAAAAAGAAGAAAACAAGGAGAAATTAGCAAAAATACAATAAAAAAATATAAATAGAGTCTTCAAGATACACACGATAAAAATTCAAAGGGATACATTTAAAAAAAAATTCGATGCATGAATATTGCCATAGAAGCGACCGCTGGAAACCGTGTGTTGATTTGCACCAGGAAATTGATTCCACAGGCGTGCACACCGGACAAGGTAGGAGCCTTAGTGAGAACAGTAAATGGAGATCAGGACCAGGAGTTTAAAGTATCTAGGCGACCGCAAGTAGCTTAATTTCTCAAATAGATAAGGCGGCTTCCTTACTTACTGGAATTGAGCCACAGCCTTCGGAGGCAGCCGTATGTTTCACCTATTGTGGCATCAACATAATCACACCAAGTAAACTTGGAAGTGAGCACAACTCTCAGGTGTTTAACTGAGTTCTTGCAGAGAAGCATGGAATTATTTAATAGTTCTGGTGGTAGGGTGTCTGAGTCAATGTCGTTTCTGTAAACAGCAAGAGATTCGACTTAGCAGCATTAATAATCATTAATAATCATATACATTGAAGGTCATCATTTAATCGATCAATACAATCTTCCGTGAGACTGATTGGATGACTGAGATAAATATGCACGTCATCGGCATGCAGATGAATGGATGAATCTGTAATACATCATGGAGATCGCTTATATAGAGACAAAAAAGAAGGTATCCATGTATCGAGCACTGAAGTACACCGCACTTGAAAAATCCAAGCTCAGAGACCCTGCATTTTATCCTTACAAACTGGCTGCGCCCATTTAAGAAGCGTTCAATCGAACGAATAGCAAAAGAGGAGAATGCCAACTTCCCAACACTTTCGTCATGCGAAGCTATGATCAATTTAATCAAAGTCTATGCTGAAATCAAACAGCACAAGGGGGGTGAGTTGGTCATCATCTTAGACTACAAAACAAAGAGTACTAGGTGTTACGTATAAAATACGTATCGGTGTGACCAGCTTTTTTTCTTCTTGATAAAGAGCGGGAAAGGAACAAGAGCGTTCCCCTTAGGATGACATGTTCCCCACAGAATTCCATGGCCAGAGTAACAATATTTTTTTGGGAGTGTTCAATAATACTCAAAGTAATTTCTAAAATTATGTTGTTTTTTAAAATATCTTGTCGATTTTCTTAAAACCCGAATAGGTGTATTTCGCGGATGTAATGATAGCGTCAATAGAGTAGCAGAGTAAAAAAACTAACTTTAAATTTATGTCACTTGGAGTTATTTCACAACAGTGTCAATAGTACATAATTCATGAGGTTCTGTGCTCAAAATTCATCGATATTTACATATGGTTAAGATTTTTCTATTGATAAACGACTTCTTATTTAAAGACATTGGATGTCACATTAATTAAGTGGTACAGGATCTATGGTTAATTAATACACCATTTTCAATATGTTTTAATATACAGATAAGTCCCCTCGTCAGGGCTACGACACTTAATGGGTCGGCTAAACTAGTGATTGTTACACCATTTTCAGATTCAATGCAACCTTTTCCGAATAGAATCCAACGTTGTTCACATATATTCCAACTTTGTCCAAGTGGAATGCAACCTTATCCGGATAGATTGTATCCATGTCCGAATTGATCGCAATTATGTTCGAATTGATTGCAATATTTTCTGGATATAATTCAATCTGGCCCAAATTATTCATATTTCATTATCTTAGTGAGTTTTGCTTGGTTATAAATGAAACTTGTGGTGGAAAATTGAAAAATATGAAACAGGATTTTGCTTCTTTTATTAGACTAAACTGGCATCCTGGATTACCGCTCCAGGTAAAATACTAAGCTAAATTTCAATAAAGTTTACGTAAGTAATAAAATATGATAGTATTTTCATGAATTACTCCTTCACTATTTATGGCTGAAGTTAAAGTTATATTTCGCCCGCGGATGGAATAACAACATTTGTTTGAGTATTTTTCTTTGATTTTCCTTACGATCTTCTTAGATGCAAGTTGAACCCACATTCATCAATAAAAATCATTTTTCTGCGGTCATTTGATGCGCTCTCGTAGAAACTAATCCCATACAGCTTTCTAGCTTCAATCGCATTTCATAATATTTCACTGAAATTCAAAATTTTTATCAGAATGTCTGTTGTGAAATTTGAATCATTTGGGCTAGATTGAATTATGTCTAGAAAATGTTGTAATCTATGCGGAAATGGTTGCAATTAATTCTAACATGGTTGCAATCAATTCGGACATGGATACAATCTATCTGGACAAGGTTACATTTCATTTGGACAAGCTTTCAATCAATGTGGGAAAGGTTGCAATATATCCCGAAAAGGATCTCTAACGCCTACAACATGCAGATATTAAAGGAAGCAACTTATTTCTGGTACTTTCGAGAAAACTGACTTTATTTGTGTCAGAGTTAACAAGTGGACTCCATGACTGCAAAACGCGGAGACAAAATAAGAGAAACTGATTCCACGCAAACAAGCATCGTACAATTCTGAGTAAGAATTTGGAGAAGAAATAAACTGTAGCAACTTAAGTTGAGAGAGGCGGAGAGGAGGGTGGTGGAGGAAATCCATGGTGGCATAACCCCGGAAAATATTGTCGGGGTTATGCTACAGGGCGAGGAGGAGTTGGCGAGGGTCGCCTCCTTTGTGCAGGCGGTCCTCAGGCAGAAGGAGTGGGACGCTAGCCTTGTGCGCCTGACGGGGGCGTAGAGTTGGCGTTCCTCTGGGGGGAGGGGGACTGGTGGGGAGGGGCACTGACCTGCCGTGCCGGACTTGGATCGCTCTCCCTTGGAGCCCAGCTTGGGGGCCCTAGGGGGGAGGGATGCGAGTCCGATTCCGCGATGGACTATGGGCCCCTCTTGGGAGGAGGAGGGGCGCAGACCCTATGCTTCCGGGAGGAGCGGGGGGCTGGCGCCCCTCTTAACGTTCTGCAATAAACTGGGGGGCTCGGAGAGCCCAAACAAAGGGCCGCTGCCCGAAGTAGGGTTCGTAACGCTTGCAGACGTTGACGTACCTGTTGTAATCGAATATCATGAGCTTGTGGTGTTTCTTCAGCTCTTATTTGTGAATTAATAATTACTCATAGATTGCAAGCGTGCTTCACATTTTTCAGGCGTTTCTTCATTTAAGCGTTCGCAACGTAATCAAGTCTCACTCGCTTCGCGTCTTCACTTTCACTCGCTCGCTTTTCTTAGTATTTTTGTGTTGGAGTTTCTTTTTGTTTTGTATTTGTTTGTTTTGTATTGTTTATTTTTATATTTTGTCCCCATGAGAATCACTACAAGTGACGCCCCTCCAGATGTTTGATAGAGGGGTAAGTATCCTATACAACGAGGTGTGTCCTGTGCCCCGAGGTCGCTACTTTAACTGGAAAACATTTTTCACTACCCCGATGATCCATTAAGTCCTCGGCACGTGCTCATCTTGACTTGGAGAGTTGTACCCTAGCGGCATGGCATTTTTAGTCACCCTCATTTCATTCACATAAAAAGTCACTAAATTTGACCCATACATGATATCAAATATAAGAAAACTATTGAAAAAAAAAGCTAAAGCAACAACGGTTTTATACTCAACAAATCTGTCGCCTCAACTAGCCAATCAAATATTAATTAAGTTATTTTTAGTTAATTCAGTTAGTTAGGGATTTATTGAATTGAGTGCAAAATACATTTTTATATCGGTTACTGGAAGTTATAAAATTTTCCCTCCATTTTACTCATCCCATAAATTTACGTGCAATTAATTTTCAGCAGTATAATAATTGTAACTAACGAACCCCTAGACATGGTTCAGTTACATGTTCGCAATATAGGGCTCTAAATTAAGGTACAAAATTTCAACGGCGAAAGCTTCAAAGGAAGGCAAACAAGTAGTAAAAAATGAAGCCAAATTATTTACTAAACTGGTCGAAATTTCACTAAACCGTAAAGTCAAAATTACCAACTTGGGAAATTTGGTACGACACTTGACATCATGGGCTAGAAAAGCAGGCGCATAATCAAAAAATTTTTGACTTCACCCCAGTTACGTGCGAATAATTATCTTGTTCCACTCCCTGTGAGTTCTTTCCTCAAAGGAGCAAGAACAAAGCACCTAATGACTCCTCTACGATATGTGTCTAAGCAAAATTTCACAGGAATTTTGAACGCGTGAACTCTTTAAAATTTTTCGAGTACATCTCCACTTTACCAACCCACAATTATTTATTAGCAGGGATTTTACTCTGGTGAAGTGAATAGGATAGGTATGCTTTATAATGTAGTTATTTATTTATTTATGATGAAGTAATATTCTAAATGTTATTGCTGTTAATAGTAGAGGACGTAATCTAATAGAATTTTTGGATGATAATGGAAGACATATAAATCACAATTGAAAATAAAATTAAAGAAAAATAAACATAAATAAAAAGCAAGAAAAGAAATTCAAACTAACCTGTAAATACACTGCAAACTTAATTCAAGAAAGAACAAGAAAAGAAGCTACAATTGGTTTAGATTAATTACGTTATACCCTAGATGTTGGAGAGAAAAG
>QYTT01093832.1:23422-52562 GCA_006980735.1 Dasypogon diadema | reverse complement strand
CATGGGAGGATTAGGCCTACAGGGGACACCTCTGAAAAGAACGCGCTTTGAAATTTAAGGTGCATATTGAGGGAACACATAAAAACATTATATCACTCATATACCTCCAATTTGTGCAATTGCACAGGGATCTCCTAGTTTTATATTAATTCATGTACAAAGTACTGAATTTAGCTGTGTCGGTCTTACAAAGTGTGGTACTTTTGAAGTCTGCGGTCTTGCTAGCTTGGGGTTGAGCGAGTGTTAAATTTTCCTTTTTTTAAATTATCAAGTGTGCAAATGTGGTTTCTTCCTTTTTCCCTTTAAAGTATAACCGAAGTCTAGTAGAAGTTTAGTTCCTAGTGTTTATAGTTGGAAGTTTAGTTCCAAATTTATATAGAGTAGAATATAGTGGGTTATTTTAGAGCAGTGTTCTTTAAAAAAAAAAAATCAGTGAAGTGGAAGAGTAGCTTGCCGCTGAATTCTTGTATGTTATTTTTCCTTGAGTAAAAGTCCCTTTTCTACCACCTAGAAGTGGTGCCGGCTAGAGCCGGCAAAAATTACGCGCTCTCTTGGGGTGCGTAACAAATGAAAGACATATAAATCACAATTGCAAATAAAATTAAAGAAAATTAAACATAAATAAAAAGCAAGAAAAGAAATTCAAACTAACCTGTAAATACACTGCAAACTTAATTCAAGAAAGAACAAGAAAAGAAGCTACAATTGGTTTAGATTAATTACGTTATACCCTAGATGTTGGAGAGAAAAGAATGTAATAAGTACATAGTAAATAGTGTTGAATTCTGGCATATTCGTAACTGACTTTCACATCTACAGACCGTCATACTGCGCGAAAGACCGTATTAATATATAATTATAAACGAATATGATGTGGGTTGGTTTCTAAGGAATACTCCGATCAGTCTACTAAAATACTTTTATAATCATTTAATAAGTTCGACGTTTCGAATACTCATGCGACTCTTTTTCAGGTGCTTTTTAGAGGAATTAACACCTTGAGTGCAGCGTCAGTCCCCAGAGTCTGACATTTAACATCTTTCTCAGTAAAAATTTATCCTAATACGTAATTCACGAAAGCTGTTATGCTTCTTGCAGACACACAATGTGCTAATAGAACATTTTCACACCTCTTTGAGAGTAATTAAGGGCAATATAGAGGTTAAGTGCCGCTTTTTGCGTGGCACGACTTTTGTCTGAAATCGTTTTTCTAAAAATGTATAGTTACAGAGAATGATTTAAGGGGTCATTTGACCTTAAGGTGACCCTTGTTGGTCGCTTTAACGCTTAAGTGAACGAGATATTTGAAGGTTAACTTTCATACTCCCTCAATTTCTGGTGTCAAAAATATAATAGAATACATATTACATTAAAAAGGCTGAGTTGACCTCCAAGTGACCTCTAAAATGAAACCTGGGTTAACCTCAAACTCACTGCCACATTCTCCCTTTGCCGTGTTCCAACTTCCCTCCAAAGAATGTTTTCCCGAAACCTTTACGTTTCGAGATATTCCTCCACCCTTTACATTTTTTGTACTTTGCATATTATATAGAGATTTGTGAAAAAAGACATATACATATATTGTAAATGTTTTTACGTTAAACAATTTAATTTAAACATTTTGTGTTAGCAATGGAAAGGAGAATTTTCATTTAATAAATAAGAAATTAAAATTTTTATATGGCAACCTTCTGAAGAAGTTGTCCGTTGTGGCTATTTTTCTACCAGAATGTTTCAATTTTACGGGAATAACGGCGTGCCAAATTTTATGTATCTACCTGGAAATATTTTTGTTTTAGAAGAAAAAAAACGATTTTTACTTGATACAGCTAAAGATTTCATGTGGCAGCCCGATGAAAGAGTTACCCAAATTGGCCCACTTTCGTATCTGGTCTTTGATTTTTAATAAGGCACCTATGTACTAAATTCCAATTCTCTAGCTTAAAGCGGAATTTATTAAACGATTTTTTTCCGCTGCCATTAATAGCAATATAGTTGCATTACAAATGATTGCTCAAAGCTATAATTCCCTACATCTAGGATATAAAAATGTGTCCGCCATATTGGATGCGCCGCCTTGGATTCGCAAAAGAGAATGTCATATTTGCCATTTCATGAACATTCTACCGAGCTTTAGAAAAACCCTGTCCTTCTAATATGGCGGACAGTATTCTTGCAGCAGAGCGCCAGCCAACCGGTTGTCTGGGTAGAAGTAAAAGAAGAGAAAAGAAATCTCTACAAATGGGCTGCACTTTGAAGAGAAATTTGCAGCAGATTGTAAACCTATTTTCGATGTTGTCACTATCTAATACAATCATGGCAACATGTTTTCTTCCTTGTCTAGAACATAAGTTGAAACAGAAAGCAATACACACACACATTCGTAGCCTCTTGCCAGAACATGAATGCGAATACCCGTCTGGAAACGTTGTTAATCGCAGCTAACGTTTGGTTTGTATACCACCTGCCGTGAGAATACAGGTATGGAGTGGCCCGTTGAGATCCATAAACTCACTCAGCAGAGCACTAGGCAAGAAAAGTACCAGCGAGCGGGACAAAATAACCTTCCCACCGCAAAGTGGACAAACCCACCGAACCACTGGTTGATGTGCGACAACTGATTACGATATACAAAATTGTAGTTTGAACACCACAGTTTTCTTTATTAAAATTTGAGGAAACAATCTATTTCAATAAAACGAACAAAATAGAAGATGAAACTCGCAAAAGATCTATCACGAAGCATTTCTTATTTAATAAATTATAATCTTATTAAAAAAATTATAATAGACACCCTCCAGTTGTTACCGTGTTCAAAATTTTCTTTCAGAATTTAAATATGAGAAAAAACTTTTCAATATTGATTTTTAAAACCTGTGTTTCTTCCATTTTTTCAGCTGGAGTTTTCTACTTAGAATTGTATACATAAATTAAAGTTATACATTTCATTTAATAAATTATTGTCCGCTAACTCTGTCTATCTAATTTATGTGCTTTAAGAATTATTACAGAAAATTTCCCAATGAAGACTTATTTCCCGGAAATGAAGATTTTTTTTCCTTGTGGATATTTGTCCACTTCTAGTTGGCAAAACTGGCCCAGGGTTGCTGGTACTCAGTTTTCGGAACTGCTCTCGTGCCGATGCGACCAGTTCGGGCGGTTGTGTAGGTTGTGCTTCTGCGTGGATTAGGTAGTCTTCGGAAGCACTAATCACGTCTCCGACAACTGCGATCCGGTCTGACTGTGCTCTTATACCTCGAGCACCTCGAGCACTGATCGGAACCTTCGAAAACTATTTGTATAGCTTGTTCAAAATTAAAGCAAAAATTTGCAACAATCAGAACCGTAATTCATTCCATTTGAGGAGAGATACTGGCTGAAATCTGCTCCAGATCTTAAGCGTAGAGATTAGTCATGAAAAAAGAGCAGGCGGACGGAGAGCAAGTGTTATTACTCTCCTATGCCGCAACCCCCAGTGCATCCACCCACAGCCAAGAAATCTCAGTGTCCCTCTGGTAATTTGTTGGGATGTGGGTTTTTATCTCATTGCTGTTTCGTTTATCCGGTGCTTTCTGTCAGATCGATCTCAACAAGTAAAGGTGGGTGCTACTATGTCTGGAACTTTACCTATACGATGTGGTGTACCGCAAGGATCAATCCTCGGGCCGCTGCTCTTCATTCTGTATATAAACGATCTCCCTGTTGTTGTCGCTGATTTTAAGATCCACATGTATGCTGTTGATGTTCAGATGTACATTGACAGACCCATCCGATTGGTTGAGGACTGTATTGTTCGGCTTAACTCTGACCTACAAAACGTTTCAACTTGGGCGAACGAAAGTGCATTCCTTTTTACCGCCACCCAATCGACGCATCGGATCTCCCTCTTGCATGTCTGAATAACACAGTTCTACCATTTGTTCAAAAAGTTAAAAATCTTGGTATTATTCTTGACACAAATATGAAGTGTTGTGGATATGTTGACGATATGCTGAGCAGAATTTATGGTGGCTTCCGTCGCCTTTGGCTATCTACTGGAGTTTTATCTATAAGTAACCCTTTACTTTTAGTAAAGTCGTTACTTTTACCGTATTTTACCCGTGGTCGTTTGCTTTTTCCACATTTGGACTCTGTCTGCTCTAACAAAATGAATGTTGCCTTCAACGACTGCATCAGGTTTATCTTCGGTTGAAGAAGATTTGACCATGTCTCGCCACACAGAAACTGCCTGCTCGGTTGCTCCTTTCACTCGTATTTATTACATAGGCTACTTGTGTCCCTGCATAAAGTTATATATACTAAAAACACCAGTTTATTTATACGAACAGTTGACGTTACTTAGCTCTTCGAGACACTATGAGGATTCTTACCTTGTTCGTGCTAGTCGTGCTTGGAATAGTCTGGCTAATGGGGTTCGGCGGATGGGCTCGGTGGGCAGATTCAGGAGTTTAGTGATGCAGTCTGTGATTGATTAGCTTCCCTTGGAGGGTTTTATGTTCTGGAGATTTTGGGTCGGTCGGCACAGTAGTTTTGGGTTAGTTTAGGCTTAATTTGATTCCAGTTTATTTTTGATTTGCTTTCTTTCGCTTGCTTTTTATTTTCTTAGTGTTTTTGTTTAAATTTTTCCCCTATTTTTGTTCCAATTTAGCTTATTTTTCTTTTTGCTGTAATTCTGTAGCCACGGTTGATTTTCCTTAATTTGATAGATATTAGTAATAATAAAAGATTTATAATCTTATTGTACTAGGACCGTAATAAATTTTGAATTTGAAATTCAATTTGAATTCGCGCATGGCTGAAATTAATTCTGACATGGCTGCAATTTATCTGGACAAGATAGTATTCCATTTGGATAAAGTTGCAATCCATGCGGCATAGCTGAAATTAATTCGCTCATGGCTACAATCTATCCTGATAAAGTTGCATTCTGTCCGGAATTGTAATCTATTTTGGAAAAGGTTGCAATCTATCTAGAAACACCTACATTTAATCTGAAAATGGTATATCTGGGAAGATATTAGAAATAATAGACTTTGTAAATAGTTGCGCAATCGAATCTGCAAGCATGTGAACACGTTTTATAATAATGTATTAGGACCGTCATTAGGTCCTAATACATTATCTATTGAAATGCTATGAACCCCGTTCTGTTCCTGAATTGATGATGCATTATTAGCGTATCTGAGAAGTCTGATGCCGAATTTCATTTCACTTGGGGAACTATTTGACTGCTTAAGATTTTTTCGACATAAGAAAAAACACTTTGGAGTTTTTTGAGAGTTTAGTTTCTATATTATTGATATGTTTTGAAGAGCATACCTTAATTTAACCTTTTAAGGCATTTAATGTATACGTATTAAGACAACGATGTGTGTTTGTTTATCTGTATTATATGGGTATATTCTTCATACCTATTTCGAAGTATGCAATTCATATGACAAAAGTCATCTAATTATTAAAAAATATTTCAACCCAAGTCACCAATTCACGAAAAAAAGTTAAACAAATTTAACTGTGGGGGCTTGATAAATGCACTATCTGGGATTTAAATTAGGAGACTAAACGGAGTTGTGTTTAATAATTTCTTTTTTAGATATTTGGGTGATAATATTCATCAAATTTTTTATAAAAAAAAAATTTAAGTTTCTTGTCCCGAAAGCCCCCACATTTCTCCATAGATCAGTATTTCCATTGCCATAATTTACAGTGTAAATAAGTATTTATTTCACACTCTCTTTTGGATTTATTTCAGGTATATCACCATCCATCAGAAACAAAATATTTAATTTGAAAATATTTTATAAACATAAAATATATAAGCAACCTTTGGCTGATTACTTGATACGTTCCCTATTTGAATTATGCCCAATAATATAAAAATTACATATGGCGGCCTATTGAAGGAGTGAGGGGATTCACTCCATTTTTAAACTCAGATCTACACATTTTCTGAAAGTAATATTATACCAAATTTCAGCCTTCTAGCTCAATTCGTTCTCGAGTTATCGTGTATACAGACAGACGGACAAACGGACTTGACGGACATGCTTAAATCGATTTGTTTGTTTGCAGATTCTGAGGATATTTATATAATTCGTTCTACTCTAGCATTATTGGTTCTATGCGTTACAAATGTTGGATTCAAACTAATATACCCTATCTTCCAGCAAGTACTTTTATGTACTCTTTGGCAAAACGCAATCTTCCTTCGATTTTCCTTGTTATTTATGGTGGGCTTCGAGTTACTTTTTCTGTATAACTTAATATATGTGTTATAAATATTATGAATTATTTGAGTCAAAATTTGCTATATTAAATATACATTTCCATTTCCTGTAAAATTCAATTTTGGATCTTTTTAATTTACCGCAAGATTCATTGCGTTTAACATACAAATAATAGGCTTGGTCTTCCCCTACGTTGAAATCTTTGAAATGATTTAATTTTTTTATAGTACTCGTACAACGCGGTTTCGTATAATGCGGTTTACAAAATACAGCATTCTAGGTCACGCACCTGTTTTATAATGCGGTTTTGTTATATAGTGTAATTTTATATTTTATTTTGTATAAAAGACGAGTCTCGTATAACGCGGCCTCCTATAACACGAAACGTAACCCTCGCGTTATACATAGAGGCTTACCTGTATTTTTAGTAGTATCCTTTGGTTTATTCACTACTTGGACATATACAATGGTGGAATACCATTTCCTAAGGTTACAGTGTAAGTGCATGCATCCCAGAGCTTCATTCATTTTGTGTTATTGTTGCTACTTGAAAGAATGCGATAAAGTGCATGGGCTTCCTGCAGCGTTGCAAGAGATATTTCACCCCATTTGACCTAGCGCTCATCTTCAAGACTCATATTAGACTCGAATTTAATTCACACTGTTAAAAATATGTACTCGTATTTGTCACCAACACTTTCAGAACTGGCTTTCTCTCTAGAACTTGATACCATGTTCAGTTAGTTCTATACCAGCTGTAATCGCGTCAATATCAATCGGAGAATAAATTTGTAGTATTAACGATTGCCTTTCATTTTCAATCCCACTTTAACTTGTCTCGGTTTAATTGCTTTGTTTAGACTGAACTATTTTCGACATTGGTGCCGAAACCCGGGAGGTGAGCACGAAAAATTTATAGAATCCTTAATCGGAAAGGCAAAATTTCTCGAGTTGGTGTTAAAGGATTATAAAACATGGATATTGCGACGCGCGCTACCTATCGAGGACAAGTTACGAAAGTCGCGAATAACGCCTTGGATTATTTGAAAACGCCAGAATCGCAGATAAACGAGGAAAATGCTGAGAGACTTGATGATATTGAGGAAGAGCTAACGGTGTATCTCGAGCGCTTAGTTGCAGCCCATGAAAGTCTATCTAAAGCCGACTCTTGTTTACGCGGTTCCATAAAGCCGGAGGACTCAAAGAAGGAAAGTGAATCTATCGCTGAGTACCAAGACAAGGCCGTCGCAGTGATCGCGCGCCTCAAGCAACGTCTCCTAAAATTGCGTCAAGTACAGTCTCGGAATCTAACTATCGCCTCTCCAACTCCTAATCCCAGCCATTCAAACGACAATCCTGCTGCAAGATTGCCAAAACTTTCCTTGAAGACCTTCTCTGGTGACTTTAAAGAATGGTTACCATTTTGGGAAATTTTTCGCACTGCGGTTCATGATAGGCAAAATCTTAGCGGTGCAGACAAGTTTAATTATCTACAACTACACTTAACGGGCAAAGCAGCGGAATCCATCTCCGGATTTATACCATCAGACGAGAACTATCATGCAGCCATCTCTATGTTGCAAGAGGAATATGGAGATAAAGAAAAGATCATAGACCACACAATGCAACAGTTAATGTCGCTCTCTTCCATTACATCACGCAGAGATGTTCATGGATTACGAAAACTTTATAACAGTGTAACGGCCAATACCAGATCACTCACTGTTCTCGGTGTACCGTCGTGCCAATACTCGGTCATGCTAAAATCCTTGTTACTGAGGTGTATGCCAGATGAACTTGTAGTGGATTTCTATCGCTCACACCAAGGAACTTCATTAGGTAACAATGCAGCTGATAAAAGTGATGACATCGACTGTGCTGATAGCGCTTCTTTGGCGGGCAGTGAGAGTAGTCTTGGATATAGCGGTGATAGGCAAGTTCGGGATATTTTAAAATATTTGAAACGTGAGGTCGAATCGTTGGAGAGATCGTCTCAAACGCAAAACAAACGAGCAGTTCAAGTAAATCAAAAAATGTACAAAACAGCAGCGGGATTGCTAACATCAAATGAAATTCCCAAGTGCTGTTTTTGTGAATCCGATGCGCATACCTCTCAACAATGTGACGCACCTTTGTCTATATCACAACGTAAGGAAATACTAAAACGTGATGGACGTTGTTTTAGATGCACTCGAAAGGGACATGGCTCCCGGAATTGTGTGAACAAATCTATCAGATGTCATAAATGTAAGGGAAGACATTCTACTTCAATGTGCGATCCCGCTTATCAGTCTACGCGCGATCTGCCTTCGAATTATCAAAATCGGTCAAAAAGTGAGGCAGAAGGTTCACGGGCAAGGTCGGAATCTGCGCTTACTACAAATCTGTGTTCAACGACGCACACTTCTTCGGATGTATATCTTCAAACGGCATGTGTTATTGTACTGCGTTCTCCCAATTCCGAAACACCCTCAATGAGGATTCGCATTATTTTAGATGGCGGCAGTCAACGATCCTATATTTCTCAAAACGTGGTCTCAAAGCTTGGATTAAGGATTGTCGACCAGGTGAATTTGCGTATCTTACCCTTTGGAAGCGTAGAAAAGTCTCCGGTGCAATTATTTAATCGTGTGAAGGTGACGCTTAAAAGTCAATATAATGGTCAGATCATTTCTCTGTTAGCTGTAGTGGTACCCAACATCTGTGTTGACATTCTACCGGTACCCAACGAAGAATGTCCAGTATTTGCAGAATTGAAATTAGCCGATAATCATACCTTTGGTGTTGTTGAGAAGGGGCTAAACATGCTAATCGGTGCGGATTATTATTGGGACATCGTTTGCAATGAATCTAAGCGAATTAATAATAGTTTGGTTGCTATTAAATCACTTTTCGGATGGACGATTCAAGGGCCTATATTAACGGATTGCCGTGAAGAAAATTTAGTGCTAGCGTCGACCTCAACTTTGGTAAACGTTTGTGCAATCGATGATGCTGACTTGAAACGTTTCTGGGATTTAGAAAGTGTAGGTATTTCATATAACGATTCCCAGAATACACACGGACAAGACCTAAATGACTTTCATAAATTTGTCACTAAAAAGGGTGAGCGCTATGAAGCATCGTTACTATGGCGTGAAGACAATGTTATTTTGGATGATTATCGAGAAGGGGCGTTAATCCGATTAGATAAATTGACTCGTAAATTATGCAGAGATCAATCCAGATTTTTGGAATATGATGCTGGTATGCAAGAGCTAATAACGTCTGGAACTGCTGAACGAGTAGTTGACAACTCTTGTGGAGAACGTGTTTATTATATGCCTCACCGTCCAGTATACAAAGAGGACAGAGCCACAACAAAAATGCGCATTGTGTTCGATGCATCAGCTCATTCAGGTATGAATTTATCTTTGAACCAAAATTTGTCTGCAGGCCCGAATTTACTTCCTGAATTATTAACCGTCCTGATCAATTTTCGTTTAAATATGGTTGCTATGGTGGCCGACATTGAGAAGGCCTTCCTCCAGATCTCGCTTGCTCCCAAGGATAGAGATGTTCATCGCTTCTTATGGTTCCAGGACAAAGTAACTAACACAAGGGAACTTCCGCCACTTGCTGTATACCGCATGACTAGGGTTACCTTCGGTGTCGCTTGTAGCCCATTTTTGCTGTGTGCCACTTTAAAAGTACATTTTAATAGAGAATGCAAGGAATTTCCAGATACCTGTGCCTTGCTAGAGAAATCCTTCTACATGGATGATTTCGTTGCTAGCGTCGATGATACAGAAACAGCTACTAGGGTGTACAAAGAGGCATGTGAGATACTTGCAAGGGCTTCTATGCATATCAGAAAATGGAACAGCAACGACCGACATTTGCGGATGATGTTTAATGAGAAACCACCTGAGCACCAGAAAGTCTTAGGTTTGATATGGTCCTGTGACAACGATGAGCTTATTGTTGATCTTCGACAAACGAGCAACAGGATGTCTTATCCTCCGACGAAGCGAAACGTGCTGGAATTAATCGCTAAAATCTTTGACCCCCTTGGTGTACTCGGGCCATTTGTGGTAAAATTGAAAATTCTGTTTCAGGAACTCTGGCGTCTGCGCTTAGAATGGGATGAGCCTTTACCGCATCGACTCCAAACGACATGGAATACCTATTTAACACAGCTGCCACTTTTGAAC
Source organism: Dasypogon diadema (assembly GCA_006980735.1). Lineage (NCBI taxonomy): Eukaryota > Metazoa > Arthropoda > Insecta > Diptera > Asilidae > Dasypogon > Dasypogon diadema. The sequence continues at coordinate 42,142 of QYTT01093832.1, read as the reverse complement.
AATATAGCGTTGCTCAGATGTGTTTTTAAGGGTTGTAAAAGAGTTTTTCAACAGCTCCATATTTTTTCGGATGCAAGTTTAGCAGCATATGGTTCGGTAGCCTACATTAGAAGCGTTGATGAACAAGGTTCGATACATGTAATGCTCCAAAAATAGAGTAGTACCTCTTAATAGTGAAAACAATTCCGCACTAACACTCCCTAAGTTAGAATTGACTGCTGCGCTTATTGCTGCGAGATTAGCAAAGTCCCTGAGGGAGAATATAAATACGAAATTTGATGAGGTTTACCTATGGTCTGATTCTATGATTGCCCTGCAATGGATACTCAACGATAGCAGGAAGTACAAACCTTATGTTGCTCACCGAGTTACCGAAATCAGAAAGATAACTGGTACAGTGAATTGGCGCCATTGCCCGGGGCACGAAAATCCTGCAGACATGTTAACGAGAGGCATAACTGGTAAACAGCTGCTTAATTCTTCAATGTGGATGAGTGGGCCTGCTTGGCTGTCAAGCGAGTCGAACAATTGGCCTGAAGTAGATTCTCAATTTAATAATTTAAATGCTATACTTTGCTTACAGGCGTGCACCGAATCTAAAGAGGACAGCATGAACGAAGCTCTGTTACCAATTGAAAACTTTAGCCGTTATCGAAAGGTCCTTCGCATCACAGCTTACGTCCTCCGTTTTATAAGGCTTCTTCGCCGTGAACAAAGACGACAAAAATTCTTAACTGCTGAGGAGATTCAACGAGCAGAAATGTATTGGATACAGTTTACCCAACTCCAAACGTTTTCGGAGGAAATTACTACCCTGCGAGGCGGTAAACATGTATCGAAATCATCACCCATTCTTATGCTCAACCCAAGGTTAGATGAAAATAACGTTTTGCGAGTTACTACTCGCCTTCAAGAATTAAACGGCAATTACGACGAAACGTATCCGATTCTACTACCGAAATCGTCACATTTCACTATGCTATTAGTACAAGATGCCCATGAACGATCTCTTCACGGAGGAGTCAACGTTGTTTTAACTCGTATTAGAGAGAGGTTTTGGATCATCAAGTGCCGCCAGTTAGTCAAGAATGTCGTAAAGCGCTGCAGGGTATGTATTCGTCTCAAGGGTCCTCCAGCAACTCAACCCTTCGCCCCTCTCCCTAGACAACGATTATATGCTGCCAGACCCTTTGAAACAACGGGGGTGGATTTTGCGGGACCCCTATACGCCAAGAATGCTAAAGATGAAACCGCGACAACTAAAGTGTACATCATGGTGTTTACTTGCGCAGTCATACGAGCTGTACATCTTGAACTCGTATCGAGCTTGTCCTCCGAAAATTGTTTGTTGGCTCTCCGACGTTTTTTCGCTCGTCGAGGTATTCCAAAGGAGATACTGTCCGATAACGCTCGCACATTTAAACGAGCCTCTTTAGAACTAAGGGAGCTTGGTAAATTCATCGAATCAGAGCAGCTACAGGAATTTGTTAGCAACGAGGGAGTCTCCTGGAACTTCATAGTAGAACGAGCTGCCTGGTGGGGTGGCTTCTTGGAGCGCCTAGTGAAAACGGTTAAAAATGTATTGAAAGTGACAATTTCTAGGAGCGTCTTAACAACAGAACAACTCCAGACCTTTCTGGTAGAAGCGGAATCCATAGTAAATTCGAGGCCTTTAACTTATATCAGTGATGATCCCGAAGATCTGTCTGCGTTGACACCGAACCATTTTTTGAAGGGTTGTTACTCTTCTGCTTCGTCTAATCCAGCCGCATGTGATCCATTAGATGGCAGTGATATTCGAGCGAAATGGAAAAGCAGACTACATTTGTCCAAGCTTTTTATGAAACGATTCAAAACGGAATATATTCAGCAGCTTAGGTCCGCACATTTTTCAAAACCGCAGTTGTCATCGAATATCCAAATCGGAGACGTCGTCATTGTATATGATCAATTAACCCCACGGCTTTTCTGGAGACTCGCTGTGATAGATGAGGTATTTCCTGGCCGCGATGGAAAAATTCGTGCATGTACGGTGCGTTTTTCAAATGGATCCATTTTGAGGAGACCAATTCAGCACCTTTACCCTCTGGAGATCCGATAAATCAACGGCCGGCCGGAGGATGTTAAAAATATGTACTCGTATTTGTCACCAACACTTTCAGAACTGGCTTTCTCTCTAGAACTTGATACCATGTTCAGTTAGTTCTATACCAGCTGTAATCGCGTCAATATCAATCGGAGAATAAATTTGTAGTATTAACGATTGCCTTTCATTTTCAATCCCACTTTAACTTGTCTCGGTTTAATTGCTTTGTTTAGACTGAACTATTTTCGACACACACATTTGGGCAGGGCAGGACGCACTGTATTGTCCGCGTTGGATAGAGTTCACAAGAAGGCTTTCTAGCTTATATGTATCTTCACAAAATGTTTGAAACTCTAATATTCTTATGCCAGCTAGATTTTTCTTAACTGCTACCAAAAATCCTGCCCCATCTAACAAGTTATTTGATACAAAAGCTTTATCAAGAAACATCACAACGACCATCAAAATGCTCACTACTATTGCTATTCTCCTGAGAAAATGTTTCCGTAAAACTAATAATTTTATTTATTTATTTATTTACTAGTTTTATTACGCAAATAATTTGCGAACATGTATACAGTCATCTTATTCTTGGGTCGTAGTCTCTTTCATTTGGAATTTTTGGCAGAGTCGGCCTTCTTGTTATTAATGTTCGTTGCTAATAGTCTTGCATGCTTGTCGGGGAGCCCAATCTTAACACATTTCTCTGAAATGCTTAATGCGCAGATGGGTAAGCGTTTCTTGGCAGCTCGCTGAGAAGTGCGCCTTCTGGGCTAGAAGGGAAACTAATTATTATTATTTATTATTACAATTGAAGTTACTGCACAAAAACAAATTGTATTCAGGTAACTATCTAAGCGTCCTTATTAACTTTTTTAAAGCCACGATAGGATATTCAGAAAGAAAAGAAATGAAAGTCACGATACGAATCAGGAAAATCCGATTTTTCAAAAGCAAAAATTTTCTATTATATTCTGCAATTTTCTATTATATTTTATTATATTTTGATAATTAGAAATTAAGTCTAACACATAAAAATCATTACTGCAGTATTTTCATAGGGAATAATATGAATGAAGAACTTTAAAAGGGGCTCTTTATTGAAAGTTGTGTGGTGGTTATCGATACCGTCCCATTGTAATGCGACTTAATATCATTTATAATCTGCAGCTCCAAATAAAAAAAACAACATATAGAGTTTTAAAAGGGGCTTAATAAGACTGCCTTAAGACATACCCAAGGAACATAAATGACAATAAATTGGATCTTTAGAAGCGCCTGCTTATCCTTACAGCTTCAGGGTAAATAATGGGAAAAGGGATCATATCTGCTATGAAAGATAAAACCGTCCCCGGACAATAGCAAAACTTGGGAAATAAAAACTACGTCAATATTTGCAGAGTCTTACACACGCATACACAGCCTTAGTTTAGCCAACATTTCCTAGAAATTTAATTTAACGGGTAAATAAGCAGATCAAAAAGACCCGAATGAGCGTTTTAAAAAGGACAATTCTAACAGCAAGCGAAAGTAACAAGCGGTTATCATTTACAAAGTTTTCTTCATTTAAGGTATCTGTGGCGTATTATACGTTTTAAATCTATTTATATCGGTAAGTAGAAACGATGTTGTTACAAAGTACCTCACAAATTTAAATTATTCACGCACAATTTAACTTCTGCTGTGTTTTAGGTCATTAAGCTAAAAATGGTCACTTTGAACACTTTCCCTAGATTAAAAATCCAGTACTTGCTATCTGTTAAGACAAAAACGATACAATAATTTTGAAATACAAAAATCAGGATCAAAGTTATGTCGATTTATGCATGTCCGTCTGTCCGTCCGTCTGTCCGTCTGTGAGCACGATTACGAGCGAACGAAGCTAAAGTAGAAAGTTGAAATTTGGTATGTCAGGTTGAGTTCGTATATGAGCATAATCGGCCCACAGGAATCACACACAAACACACACACATCCTCCTCCTAATTTAATGAAAATTAATAAAGTACTGAAAAATTCGCATTTCTAAAGATACAAAATTGAAATTCGATACATATATACATCATACCAATCCCCAGCGTTCCACCGAAAGTGAATGAATTTGGAGGAGGGGAACCCCCCTTTATTCCACAAACAGTAATTCCATTATAACTTGCGCCAGAATGAATGAAAGTTTGTGAAATTTAGTTCACTGCTTCTTTATAGCATTTGAAAGGGGTAGTGAAAGTTCTACCAATATACAATGGAAACAACAGTCCTTTTACCCGAAGACGTTTAACACAAAAAATCTTCCATATTTGTTTTTATTGAAACCTAATAATTTAAAATGCCTCTCAAACCAAGCCAGAAAAGAAGAAACTTTAACAAATTTCAAATTTATTTGTAGCAAACAAATTCTTTTGCGTTTAAATAATATGCCACTTGCCTATTAATTTCTTATCGCTTAAACTCCAGTCCAGTTATTAGTTCAAACCTATCCACCTAAAAAGGATTGATAGCTGGATACAGAATTTTTGGTAACACAAAGAAATAATAATAAGGGAAGTGTTAAAATTTATTTTCCGTGAACAAAATTTTCCATATTTGAAAATTAATCATTTACATGAATGAATTTGATATTTAAATAAAACGTGATCAATTAATAAAAATAAAACGATTCTAATTTGAATTAATTATGAAGACTAACAAAATGACAAGAAAAAGATTAAAAAGGAACTGAATTAATACAACATGTCTATAAAAGCAATTAGTTAGTTTAAGTATTTTAGCACACCGACGAAAAACTAAACCATTATAAACTCAAACAAGCGCTTTTTGAATACCACAAGAGCCTGAACAAGGTGGAAATGCTTGCCAAACAAGGTGTGAAAATGTGGAAGCACCAAATCAAGACATCTCATTAGACACGTTTAATGTAATTAATACACTCACTGGGTCATATAAGTCTTCTGCGGGAAAATATATGGCGCTTATTGAATGCTTTTGCGTTTAAAAATTGCTTCTAAACATCATAGCAATTCAGATAAGTACGAATGCGGCCAAAAATAAATTTCAAGTTAAAAACGGCTACTTATATTGGGTTTGCTTAAAAAGAGAAAAACACTAGATGAACAATTAGCTCTGTACTACATGGATTGCAACCATTCTTTTAAACTTTTATAACTCCGTTGCCCAAAAAACACAGCTATTGATCGCAGAGAGCAGCAACAAATGACTGCTAACAAATGTCAAAAAATTTCACAAATGGCAATGCCGATATGGAAACTTTGGGCCTGTTCGAAACCACAGGCTAGGGAACATATACACTGTTCGTGTAGTTAACTGCTTTACAATTAAAAATTTCGAAATATGTCGTAATAACTATAAAAGGAAACTGAGGAGATGGTATAATTTCGCAGTTGTAAACTCCCCGGGAATAGATTGACTATACATTGTAGTTTTTGTCCCAATACCTTTTGTTCAAGGTAGTATCATAGTAGTCAAGTCAAACTTAAACTGCATGTATATTTCGTATATCAACTTCTTTCTTTGGAAATATAGCCAGTGCATTGGTAAGCATTGTTGTATATACTCGTAAATTGATACCACTGTTCAACCCGATGCCAGTGATGGGCAAATTGTCTACACAACGCAAATTACGCCATTGTCGACGCGTAAATAATGACATAGTCTACGTCGCAATATTTCAAGTAGACAATGCAATCTATGTAAACGATGTAGACAATAGATATTGGGTCCTATCTGGACGACCCCGACATTCAACTCACAAATAATTCTCATTGATAAATCGGATTTGGCCAATGTTTCGTGACATCACTCTGGATAAATGGAGCTTGAATCTTTGTCGGAGAAAGAATATACATAATTTTAGTAGAATTTCAATTGGAAGCGAGCAAAAGAGACGTGCAATTTTTGTGGAATTTTTAGTGTAATAAAATCAGCGTTTATTTTACATGTTAGTGTTCGTTGTAGCACTTAAATTTACGTCACTTATTGCAAAATCGGCACCACTGAAAAGCTCTGGAAACAAAATATTCAGAACCCTTGTAGTCTGTAAGCCGTGGAAATTAGGCTCGTTCAAGTTTTCGGTTTTTACGACTGACCTCTAGTAAATGGACTGATCAGTTTGCTATTTCAAGCAATGCCTTGAATATTATGGACGGAGCGCCCTAAAGCATTCCATTAAAGAATCATGGGACCAATTTTTGTAATCAGTATATATCTTTCTCAGTTGCTCTTACAATCGTACAGTGACAGTGGCTGAACAAAATGTTCAGTGGATTAAAGGAAAAGCAGGCATTACATATGTTAAAAATAGATACATATAGATGAATATATTTTAGTCTCTTATGCACTTAACATCGTTTTGACACTCCTGTTAACTATTCGAAAATGCCTTTCGTGTGTTATAACGCGCACTACAGTACAATATAGTGCAGTACTGTCCCATTCTGGGAACTAGGACGGACTCAGGCAGGAAGCTCATATACAGCGTACATGGACTTCCTGTTTTATCACAACATGATCACAATTTATGAAAAAAATTATAAGTTTCTTTTCACGGCTTTACATGTGCCAAATATGAGAATAATAGCTGTCCAATTTAGCTCTATTAATATATCTAATAAATATGGAAAAATTATACAACTAGCGCCATATAGTGTAGTTATTTAGTTGAAATATCTCTCCCCTTGGAATTAATAAAATGTCAAAGTAAATCTTTTATATGCCAATGAACAGAAAAATGTCTGTTTATTTGAATCTATTAAATAAGCTGCGACATATCGCAAGCACATGAATAGGGCCTGTCTACCAAAAGTTTACATTGTCCACGTAAACTATACATTATCTACATTGTCTACGCATTGTCTACCCCAGAGTGCAGACAATGCAAATCTACGCGTAAATGCCCATCATTGCCCGATGCTGAAGAATTAAATATGTATTTCACCTCACCTTAAGTTAATAGTTTTTTTTTTATTGGGAACATATTGTACCTGGACTTGCCTTCCCTTGAAAAGGTCTTGGATTTTGTTGTGTCGAAATGTTAGAAATTATTGAAGCTATTATATCAATTCGCTCTAATGCTATTAATATTGACCATCTCTCCCCTGATTTATTAAAGTTTCCTTACAAGGTATTGTTCTTCTGATTATTAATATTTTTAATTCATGCTTGCCACATTGATCTTTTCTTACTTTATGGAGGACTGAAAAAGTTATCCCGATACCAAAATGTAAACCTCTACCAGCTTCACTGATTTTCGACCTATAAGTCTTTTGTATTTTTTAGCAAATGCTTTTGAAAAATTGGTAAGTGTCCAAATATCCGGCTATCTTCAACCAACTTCGCTAATGAGCATGTGGCCATCTGGTTTCTGGAAGGGTCAGAGTTATAAGACTGCTTGACTCAAGATAACATCAAATATTCATCGATAGATAATAGTATGACAACAATCCTTGTTTTTATTGATTTCTCTAAGGGATTTGATCGAGTTCACCACAAATTATTGTTGTCCAAATTAGTGGACCAATTTGGATTTTCCTCATCTACCGTTAATTAAATGAAAAATTATCTTTGTGTAAGGGCACAATTTGCACAGATAGGATCAGATAATTCTAGTTCTTATTGATAAAAGGCATTCCACAGGGATCTATAAATAGGCCATTATTATTTAATGTATATAATAATTGTTTTACCGCGGTAGTAAAGCATTCCGATACACATTTATACGTGAATGACGTATAACTTTACCTTAGTTACCCATGCAATAAATTTGAGAAAGGAGTGAACTGTATAAATACGGATCTAAAGAAAATATTCAAATCAAAGCAAACGAATCCGGGTAGATTTTTTTGTCTTCCTGCAAACTTTTATGATAAATAGCTAAGCTTCTTTTTTGGTGTCACAATTTATTATAACAAAACGAGAGCGAAGATAAAGATTTGGATTTGGAAAAGCCCTAAATGGCTCACTGTATAGTCAACAGGTCCAGTTGCAACATTTTTCAAATACAAATGAGATCTTCGTCTGAGGGTATGACCTTGTTCAAATTCGTTTTCTTCGGGTCTAGACTCTTGTTAGTTCTGTTGACAATAGCTTTTGCTACTTATTGGCGAAATTATTGTTTGCAACACAGAATGTTTAAGAAGAAGTAAAGGACCAACTATCATATAATGTGCAGAGCTATGCACCTGCAAAAAATAAAAAGCCGGTTAAATACTCGTAACATAGAGAAACCTTTTTTGTTGGTATAATCTGTACATTTGTAATGTTTTTTGCTTCAGGCAAATGAAAAGCTCTGCACATTTTAAGTGTCCATTAGCACGTTGACTGCCACAATTAGCATAAAAGCTTTCGTGAGAGAATTCTCTGTTAAAATGCCTTCGTCATGAGAGAGCTTTTTAAATGTCAATCAACGTGTTAAGATGCCAATAATCACTAGCTTTAACTCACATGGATTTCTTTCCCCATATGAGTCATGAGCATGAAGAAAAAACCTGCGTCGGTGAGGCGTGTGTTCGAATCGTAGTGCCTACCCCAGTGTCTTTTCTATATTTCTGCAAAAAAATCCTTTAGATTCCCCTAATTACATCCGCCAATATATAAATAATTTATATAACATTTTTAGATTAATTTGATAAAATACCAAATTGAATTGTGAAATGTTCAAAAATTAAAAAAAAAAACCAAATGAAATTGAGATTTGTAGCAATAGAATTGAGTTCTGTCCCAAAAGAATTGGGATTTTTCCCGATAGAATTGACATTTGTCCCAATAAAATTGAGTTTTGTGCACAATGAATTGAGAATTATTTGAATCGAATTGTTTGACTGATTCCCAATTTATTACGGACAAACTTCAATTCTATTGGAACAAAACCCAATTCTATTGGGGAACATTCCAATTCTATTATAGAAAAACTCAATTTCATTTGGGAATTTCCAAAATTTTTTTTGGACATTTCGCAATTCAACTTCGGATTTTCTCAATTTAATCTGAAAATTTTCCTTAAAACCCTTAATACGTCGGACGTGAAACTAGCGATAATAATTTAGAATCATTCTTGATATATGTTAAAAGGAAATGTTACACGTTTCAGTAAGTTGATGCACTTATTCCATATAAAATTTATTTTTTCATGTTACAAGCCAGAAACCTGCTTACCCGGAAATCTAGGTCCTAAATTTTTATGCATTTTTATGTTAATCTTCTATAAACAGGAAACCTGCTCAAATGAAAAATTTTTGCAACTCTCAATAGCTTCAGGGTTGTACAGTTTTTGCTGTGTTGTTATAACACAGGCGGTTTTCTCAGTTCGCCACATTATTACATTGTAGCCCACTCGATGAAATTTAATATTTGATTCAATTGTATTTCTGTAGTGAAACTCAGAAGAATATCTTCCCACTTTCTTATTTTATTTCCCTCTTTTCAATTTGAGTTGTTTTATGGAAAAAGTATGTTTCTATTCACGAGAAAATATTTCGTTATTTACGCAGAAAATTAGGTTCTCCACTTGAAATTAGAAAACAAAATTCCCCAAGGAAAGGGTGAAATTCCTCTCACTTATGAATTGTACAAATTTTCCAACCAATTCTGTGAATCAGGGATCTTAAGCCAGGGCTCTTTAATACAAACATAGCGAAATATTTGTGACTTGTATGTTGCTCCTGAAATTGCCTTTGGCATGAGCTTATAAAGCTGAGCAGAATTTAATATTAGTTCCACTACTTGAAGCAGCAAGTGCCATGTTCAAAGGGCAAGAGTGTAGAAAATGTGAATTTCGTTTGCATGAAAAACTATATTTTCCAGCATCCTTACAGACGCCAACATCATTTCAGCAGAGTGTTAGAGGAGATGGTATTAGTCAAGCCATATTAACTACTCCTATCTGCTACTCAGAGCATCAAAGGGTTTTCTTCCTTTAGTTAGAGAAAAGAAAATTGGCTAAGAAGCAGAAGAACCTCATTAATTGTATCATGTTGTATCCACCTTTCAGTTTATTATATTTAACACATACATACGTATTATGTGTTCTCCCAAATGAAAAAGTTTCTTGAATTAAATACAGTAAAACCTGTTTAAGGCGGAACCTATTCAAGCCCAGAACCTGATTACCCGAAAAAAGAAATCTACGCCCCAAATTTTTATATTTAAACCTGCTTAAAGAGAAAATTTTTGCAAGTCGCAATAGGTTCCGGGTTAGGCAAGTTTTGCTGAAAAGAAATTACAATATGATGTTCCAGGTAATAAATAATATCGCGAGATTCAAGGAAAGAAATTTCAGAACACTCGTTTATATAAAGTGTTAACACATAACCTAAAAATAAACACAATTGTTACACAAGTTACATAATATGCTGTTTAAATTTTTTACAAACTGTAGGTTTATATGTAGTTTATTACTGTTACTGTAACATATCTATGAATTTATACATGGCATAGCCGCAATACCTAGAGTTCCAAAATTAATTAATTACCGGCGTTTTACCACTTGTCTGTTAATTTGCTAAGTGATATTAATCAATAGCGAGTTCCTGGTTATAATTTGACGCCCTACCTCTGCATTCTCCCCAATCAAGCATAACAGTTTAATTTTGAGGTGAAGTGCCACTTTTGGCTTTTAACGAATACTTTTATACTAATTCAGAATTTGTTACGTTTAGATTAGATTGAAGCCCTAGCAATACATCGTTTCCGTTTTTTCTCTGTGGTATCTAAAATTGCCAGGAAATTGTTGTGTACTCCTTAATGACTTCTAACATGTCCTTTGACCTGAAAATTTCCCCACCAAAATGAACTTTTATATAAATTATTGATGAATTAATTTACTCGAATTATGGATATAGCGAATGCTTTTAGATTTGTTTTTAACATCTATTTAGCAGGCTCTATATAAAGATCAACAGAAGAGATTCAGTTCCATTCGAAATATTTAATATACCGCTTAGAAGCTGCAAAATCTACAAAGCCTACGTTCAATTTAATAGAACTGCCTTTAATTTAATGGCTCTAGTCATAGTGTACAGCCCCTGAAATCTTATATGTATTCCACATCTTATATAATGCAATTTTGAAAGATTTTATATTAACTTTTAACTTTTGCAGGTAGCCCGATCATTTCGACCAGATTTTGTATTAATACGGCAACCACCTAGAGACGGTTCCAGAGATTTTCGATCAACATTACTTGGTCTAAAATATGGAGGAGTTCCTAGCATCAACTCTCTACATTCGGTGTACCAGTTCCAGGTAAAGTTATTAATTTTTAATAAAACATTTGTGACGTACTACTGAGAATGTAACAGATTTCAGAAGTATATAATTGCATAAATTTTTAAGTCGGCGAATTCAAATCTCAGCAGTGTTCAACAATACTAATACTAATTCACAACTTTAACGATACTTATTAACCGTTCTGTGAATTTTTTGGGATGGATTCAGGACATTTATTGATTATGCTGGAAATATCTTTGGACTCGCTGACTTTATTTTAATAGTTTTTATTTTACTTCCTTTTATAACACAAAACAAAGGGAATTTCAAGCAATTTGAAATGTTTTGGAAAATCGCTACGAAGTTTTCTGCTTGTGGAATTATATCGGCAAATAGAATAAGCTTCCAATCATTCAAAGAAAGTACTCTTTGCTCCTTAGAGAAACTAGAAGAAAAGGAAGATAAAGAAAACTATAATTGTATTAAACCAATTATGTAATATCAAAGATGGTAAACAATTGTTGAAATCCAGGAATTTTTTCCTCTCCTTCCTTAGTAGAGAGCGGAAATCCAATTAGTGGACAAAGTGTCGGACATCCAACTTGGACTACCGGCAAAACCCGCTTGGTGAACTGCTTTCCACTTTGCTTTGATCATGGTCTGGAACACTTCTCGAGGCTTCTTCGTTCTTTGTGCCGGAGAGTATCCTCCACGAACCTGGCCGTTAAGTCCTACTGGATCTTGCGCTACAGCGTAAGCGTCACTATGGTCTCTGGTGATAACCGACCCAGCCCCGACCCCACAGATGTCTACCGTCTGCGTACCAGCTACAGATAAAGAACGTATGTTCGGCGAAGTTCTTGCCTCCTCCGCAATACGGGAATTTCAGTGAATGAACTTTGAGAATCCACGGCAGCAATTTGGCATCGTCACCTATCATCGCTGTCCCACGTCTCTTGCCTTCCACAGATCGTGTGAAACCTTTTCTCCTTGCTAGCATGCCTTCGCTCTACCTCAGTCACTTTGATGTATACAGACAGCTTTTCTTTCCATCGAAGGTAGTCTATTTGAAATTACCCCTACTATAATGAGGACTGCTAGCTTCGAGACTATGAAATACGCACAGACCACCCTGAGCACACTCCATCCTTGCATAGTCACTAGGCGCTACCTTTGATCAGCCCATATCTCATGCCCGTATAGCAATATAAACTGCGTTGTGTCCATAAACAGGCGTTGTTTATACGTTTTTAGGCCGTTGATATTGACGATAATTCTGCTAAAGGACGAGACATTTCTTGTCGCCTTATCTGCTCCACATCGGATCTGTTCCCCAAAAGTGAGTTTAGAGTCAATTATCACCCTCGGATACCTAGCTGTCGATTTTGTTGGCACTCGCTCCCTGCCCAGTTTATCCTCCTCTTCATGGGGATGTCTCTCTCTGTGTTGGGCACAGCCACCTGTTTGAGCTTGAAATATTAACATTGCGGCGTTGTCCACGAACCCTGTCAAACGCGTTTTCTTCTGCATATCTAGCCGCAGGAGGTTGTCATAGGTGGCATTCGTGCAGATAATCCCGAACGATGCGGAGCAAATGTTCGGGAATTTTGAACGTCGCCTCCAATATGTCAAATCATCTGGCAGAGTTATTCACTTTTCTCACGTCAAGCGCGATAAATTCCCTCCTCGACTCAGTCCTTTTCGATGACGACTTACGTTGCCGCATCTACGGTCGGCCATCCGCGTCAGAAACCACATTATCGATAGGGGTTCTCTGACTGCTTGTATCACCGAAAGTAGCCGAGGTTGCAGAAGTTTTTCCAGGGGCTTAATCGCCGTGTCTAGCACAGAAATTGGGGTGTAAGGCGATGGTGCAGTCACCTCGTCATTCCTTTATCCATCAGCACCAGCCCTGTTAACTTCCAGCGCACCCAAGGCATACTGGAAGCTCTCAGGGCATATTTCAATACTGATGATTTTATTTTACTAGTCCTCAGTATGCTGATTCTTCTCCCGGCTAATGTATGCTGGTGTTAATCACAGAGGACGCTGTCACTAGCTGGGTGGAATTCTCTACTCAAATTCCAAATTCGCTTGCGTAGAAGCGTCCTGGCAGTATGTATATCGTTCTATAAATTCTATGGTTTTGCAAGGATTTCGATCCCTTTATTAAATATATTCTCCACAACGAGGGCTTTTCATGCCACCGTTCACCCTTAGAAGAATTTTATTGTAAGCAATTCTACAGTTCTACAAAGCTTTGTAAGCGCTGTCCCTAAAAAACCTACCTTGAAGTTTTGGAGCAAAAATCTACCGATTTAGAAGGGCAGTACACTTCACTAATAAACAAAAACAAAATATTTCTCCGTTTTTAGGATTTAGAAAATATGGAGAGCAGAAGTTTTCCCTGTTTAGAAAGAAGATGATAAACCCCAAAATTTTTTACAGTTACTATTTGGTAAGTTTCGATAAATTTATAAACAAGTATGAGTAGAAAAGTGTTACATCTAAGAATTTTGGTAATAAAAATAAAAAAAAACTAAAGATGCATATATAAAGAGACAGTCATTAAATTTTACTGTCATCACTCAAAAGATCACATCAGCCCATTTAGAGGAATTTATTCTTTGAAATTCATGTTAATTTTGCTGCCCTTTTCCTACCGCTGTGAAAAATTAATAAGGCAAAATCAAAACAATTTAAAACAAAAAACAATCTTTTCTAAAGAACCAAATTCACACAATTACATCAACATAAAGCATACGGTTTTGTGTGCTATACAAAAAATTATGTAAAGGAACCTCTTCAACATAATTCTGCCATTTGTAGAAAGAATATTTTTGCAAAAATCGATAATACGTCATTAAATCACTTTACAAGGTGAAGTCATCTCTCTGGCTTTCTGCCAAACTCCCAGCATTTGGCTAGTGGAATGCAGCCATAAATTGCAAATTTACTTGACTTTCGAGTCAGAACAGAACACACCCTATCTTTCATACATATATAGTAGCACAATATACATATGTATATCTGGAGTGGGTATACAAGAATGCTTTCGAAAATTTTCATGCCAAAGAATTATGTAGGAATCTGCCTCCGCCCACGAAATTAGATTTGAAAAGGGGATGAAAAACAAATCCAGAAATTTTAAAGACAGAAGCATCTAATTTAAACACTCGGAGCCGACCTCAGTTAATTAACCATATCCTTTCGGAATTGAGAGATACTTCTGTCAGCGAACAAATTTAATTGGGAGTTTTATAGATACCGTCAGGGAGGGGAGGAAGGATGTTTTCTCGGAGGCTTTGGCTTTAAATTTTATTAATAAGTTAAAAGATGAGCAAAAAAGTACTGACTGGTATTGATCTCTGTAAAGGACGACGTTTATCACTGGACCTCTTGAATATTCTACTGAAAGCTTTGCCGAGGAATTTACTAACGCTTAGCTTTATGACGAGAAGTGAAATAGTTAAGTACTTCAGAAAGATTAAATTTTAACTCCTAAATTTAACCATAAAAGATGTGCGAGTTGGAAGATTTTGAAGAAGGGACGAATCGTTCTACATTCCAAAAAATATTAAAGTATTAAAGTAACCGACGTGAACATAAGAATTGGATTTGGTGGTTAGAATACTTGCGAAATCATCATCGATTTAGGTTAAATTCAACCCTCAATATATTCCATAGGTTTACGTAACTGTAGATCACCAACTTACATATTCAAATGTTCATCTTTTGCACCAAAAAATAATATGTGTGTAGTCATGGGACCTGTTCTGGGGTGCCCAGTCGGACGTGAAATTCGGTGGCGAGGACCTCTGCAACCTTCGGCAGGCCCGCCAAGCTGGTAAGTTAGCTTTATATAAGATAGTCCGAGTTCGCTGCCGGTACACCCTTAAAAAAATCATACCGATTTTGGGGTGAAGAAAAGAAAGGAAAGAAAAGATAAAAGAAAAAAGCATTGTTAGCGGAGCGGCACTATCCTATCGGGTGGCATTTACTACCCGTGCTGTACCCCAACTGCTCTGCGAGATCTTCGTGGCCTTCGTTGCCTCTTCGTCCGATCTCTGTGCAAAAGAATTTAGATGCGTCTATTTTAGATGAGCCTCTATTGCAGGGATTTGAATTAAGTTTAAATAATGAAAGTAGTAATGTAAGAGATGAAAAAGATAATTCATGAAGTAGTTCATTTGTGTTAAGAGACGTGCAAGAATCTTTAAGACAGTTCACTGGGGAATCAAGGAAGCGGTTTACTTACCTGGCTTAAGAAATTTGTAGACATTTCTGAGGTCTGTAAGTGAAATGAAGTTCAAAAAGCGAAAGATCTTTAATTGTTAAATATACGTGAGTATCCCTGATTGAATAAGACCATCTTATAAGTGGCTAAAAATTTAAATGAATTGAACAAAAAGTACAAAGTTTACGAAGTTATAATAAGTTATCAAACCGCGAAAGGAAACCAAATAAATCTTGTGGGCCACCGACGGTACAGGTACGGCTGGCTCCTAAGAAGAAATACTTTAATTATGGCTCAAAATCGCATTTAATATGTTTCTTTGGAGATTTTGGTCACATGTTTCCCAATTTCCCGAAGTGGGATGAAAAAATTAATCGCAGGCTAACTTGAACCTAGCAGCAGTACCTGACATTGTAGTAGATGTGCCGATTGGGGAAAGAAATTTTTAGGCGTTGATACACACATGGAACGATATAGCGAAAATCAGTATACGGGGGATGACGGAAAGAGTAAGGAGCTATAGTTCCTAGAGATTCAAGTAAGTTACTCACCTGTTTTGCGCAAACCACAAAAATACTTTGGGTTCTGTTCCTGTTCTGGCATAGACACGAATAATTGCTCGGTCTCCTTACATATGATTCATGATCGTTGGTTACCTAATATCCAAATGATATCCTGATAGACAAACGTATTTTAAATCATGCAACTCTCTCTATACGTAGCTGAAGCTGGATTAAGATGAGCATGACTAGCCTGGAGATTTCTTAAGCCGAATAAATGTTATCCACTTGATCGAGGAACATCGGGGATACGAGAAATACGAGAAAGGTCTTATGCTGAAACCATTCGTCATTGGATCGTACAATATAGCCCAGCAAAGCACACTAAGTCGTGTACACAAGTGACTTTAAGAAGGTTTCATCCAAAAAAACAACCCTGACACTGCCGGTCTAATCGTTCTTGCAAGAAAGAAGGATGGTCCCTACAGATTGTGTGTTGAATACCGAAGATTAAATGCCAGGATGATGAAGAAAAGATTTACCGCTAACGAATATCGAAGATGTCCTACAGAGTCTATGTGATTCCAAAGTTTTGACTACTCTAGAAAGTGGATTTTTTAACATTGATTTAAGTGAAGGAAACCACAAATATACCTTATTCAACAAAGAAATGACAATACGAATTTTTAAAAGTGCTATACATCTCATCCACCGTTTTGAACGCTATATAAATACTGCTTTTCAAGATGTAATTCAAAATATCAGTACACAGGGATGACATAATTATACCAGAAGCCGATGAAGAAGAGTATAGATTTCATTGTACACATTATCGAAGGAGGGAATATAAGGACATTGTTATATAGCCGTTCAATTGTGTGTATTTTAGATTCAAGCACCAGGCCACCTCAAGTTTACCCAGCAGTGAAAATGGTAATCAACTCCGGAGGGAACTACTTCTATCATGAATGGAAAATTCATTAAATGGTTACAATCAGTTCAAAGTTTTTTCTACAAATAACTAGTTCTGTAATTCATTACCTTCTAAAAAAAGGTAATGCAGCATGTAATGACATATCTCTTTCAGAAGAGATTTAGCATGTATTTTCCTGTGAAAATTCGAGTTTTCTCGTCGTACTATGTCATTTTCGTTCGAATTTTTGTGCAGTGAGGGTGCCTAGTGGAAAAATGAAATAAACACTATCCTCTGTCACTATGTGATATTGCTATAAAAATGTAATGCATTTTTTCCATTGAAATTAGATCAAGATAGAAATGCTTGTTACTTCATAGTACTTGTAGAATTGGTTCAGTAATTGTTAATGAGATAAGTTGTTCTGAATAATTAAAGCAAAAATCAGTTAATAGGGATTTTTTGAATAACTACTACCTACCAATCAATCAATGGCTGAACCAGTTCTACCACCTATGGCAACTCAATGTAAAAGTAATGCTTTACACAGGTGGTAATGTAAGTCAGAAGTAGTTCTGCTTACTAAGAATTACTTCGGAATCAGTTGGGTAATAACTTCCCTTCGCTACTGAGTAATTAAAAGTATTTCTGGGTCCTGATTAGGGTGTTTACATGGATACATGCTCGATATCGGATTGATATCCAATATCGTATACAACAACCTCTCCTAGTTGCTTGACCTTCACACGGTCGTCAGCCCTGAAGAATATGGAAAAGTTTTACATCAATAACAACCTGAAGACAATCAATTTCACCCCAGCGGGAAAAAAATACTAAAATTATGAGCTTGAGGTCCTAACCGTGGTTAGATCGCTAAAGGTCTACCTTTTTGTCCCCAGGTTCGAGATATATACTAACTGTAAGACCTTCCAACGTGAAGAAATGCGAACAGTGGAGTCGAGTGCCGAGATCGTGGTATTTGAAGCAGACGTCGTGAATCACTACTCTGGTACGGCAATGCGACACGTAAATGCTTTGAGTCGTTATCCCAGTATTTTACTCGTGGAAGATGAACTCCTGCAAAGGTTTAGGACGAATATTGTCCAGTACTTTCAATTTCAAATGTTCTTAAAGCAAAGCCGTATCAAGACAAATTCTCAGATGGAAACTATTTGCTTGTGGTGCCGAGGTAAATTCAGCGAGAGATTTCGAAAACAATCTATGAACAAGATCATTTGAATACAATTTGAATACACAAAGAATTCATCAAACTTACTAGCCAAGAATATCATAAAACCAGGGGTAAAGACGGAAGGCCGCGGAAGTTGTAACGAATTGCGTTGCTTGTGTATTATGTGCTAGAGAGCAAGGTAAATTAGAATATTTTCTAAATGTCATAGAAAAGTCAGATGTCCCCTTACATGCGTTACTGTTGGACCATACTGGGTCCCTTCTCTTAACATAAAAAACTACAAGCAGTAGTTGATGGGTTTACCATGTTCGCCTGGATATACCTGGACTTGAACAGAACAACTCTTTAAAAAATTAGTTTTGGAGCGAAATTTTTGAAAATCCCCATAGGATAATCATAGGTACATCATTTACCTCAAATTTGTTCAGAGACTATTAAAACCAGAGAAATATAAATCACTTTACGATTACCATGGGTGCTCCGAGGGAAAATTGCCAGGTCGACCGCGTTAAGCAAATGATAATATCCAGTTTGTCAAAGCAGTTTAGTAATGATCACCAAAAATGGCTTAAATT
>QYTT01093832.1:0-20443 GCA_006980735.1 Dasypogon diadema | reverse complement strand
TACCTATTTTACATTCAATACAAGGGAAAAAATTGCTAATATATGATATTTGTATTTATGTATAATTACAGAAAATATCATATTCCGAGCTCTTTATATGCACGGGCACAAATTTTTTTTTGATTTCCTTTATCGCAGCCCAAATATATCTGATGCTGATATTGTATGTTCCTTCGTGCTTGGTATGGCATTTTAAGCGTGCCGATTGAGTGAGGCTTAGCCGATTTTTCAGGGAAATTAACTGAACTGATTGTTTTGCCTCCAAAAATGTTAAATATGTTAACCAACAGTACCTGGTTCGGGATGTATGCCCCCATTCCTCACTGCTACAAAAATACTGGTCCAATGAACAACTCTTGGTGTACAGACGATTGTAGGAAAGTTATGATAGACAAGGAATTGGCTTTCCGGGCTTACGCGGCGAACAAGTTTCCGGAAACAAGACAGATCTACATTGAGTCTCGCAACAAGTGCAACGCTATCATAAGCAAAGCCAAATTCCAATTCGATCAGGACAACAGAAAAAGGGTGTTTGCATGTCTTAAAGACAGCAAAGGTTTCTCGCCGCTTGTAAAATCTAGGAAAAACAACTTTACATCTTCCTACCACCTCTCAATGTATTGGTTGCTAATTTTGCCGCAAATTCGCATTTCCCACTTAGTACATAAACTCCACCATCTTCACTCTCCGTGTAACACACACAAATGGCCACTTCATTTTCGGACGTGTGAGATTTATAAAGTACTTGCGAACCTCGACGGGTCCCCCTGTTCTAATGTTCTGCGTCTCCTCTCTGGCTAAACCTCTGAAGAAAATGTTTCATCTATCTTATTCCAAGTGTATTTTTCCATCATCATGAAAACTTTCTCATGTTCAGCCTGTTCCAAAAAAGAGAGAGGCTTACGATCCCTCTAACTACAAATCAATAGTAATACTTCGATTCTGTTTAAGGTCTTTGATATTTTTATCATCGCGCAATTGATGATGTACCTCTAGACTAATAAATCAATTTACGACCCCCAGTGTGGCCTTCGTGATGAGTACCTGACTGTTGATTTGATGTGTAAGTTCCGATATCTCGAAGGCTTTTTAAGGGGTCTGTCACTGGCACTCTGAACTTTTAGCCAAATTCCCAGCATTTGGTCTTGACCACGCTCTTCTTACCTGAACGATGTTACCACCAACGCTTTCAATATCAATAGCGGGGTGCCGCAAGGCTCTGTACTGTCTCCCACTCTCTTTCTACTCATCATTAACAATCCCTTACCACTCACTTCCAATCCAACACACAGTTTTCCTGACGACAATACCCTTGATTTCGCGAACTCGTTTGGATCAGTTGTTGACTCTCGTGGAAATGCCACTGATAATAATCGAGCACGCATTATTGCATCACTCAATGACGACATCACTAAAATTTTCACCTGAGACGAGCGAATCGCCTCGAGTTCAATGCTTACAAAACCCAAAGTTGTCTGATTTCTCTCAAAAAGATTCTTAAATCTCTCCCACCTTTCTTCTTCAATGGCCTGAGCATTCCAAACTCTCCTAACGTGAACATCGTAGGGGTTCAGGTATCCAAGAATCTTAGTTGGACAGATCACATCTTCGCTATTGCAAGGGATGCGATAAAATGTCTAGGCTTCCTGCAGCGTTGCAAGAAATACTTCACCCCATTAGACTTAGCGCTCATCTAAAAGGCTTATATCGGACCCAGATTTGAATACAACTCACACATTTGGGCAGGGACAGGACGACCTGCATTCTCCGCGTTGGACAAAGTTCAGAAGAAGGCATTTAAGCTCATCGGCGACGGGGCGATTATCTCTAAAATCGATTTTCTGGAGCATCAGCGCATTGTCGCTTGTCTGACGCTCCTTTATCGCTACTTTAATGTGGACATCATTCCAACGAAATCTCTGGTCTGATTTCTTGTAGATCAATCCCGTGATACCCGCGCATCGAGCCGTCTTCACATCTTCGCCCTCGAAACAAACCCACCAGGACAGTAAGATACCGTGAATCCTTCTTAAGCATAACTTTACAAATGTGGAACAGTCTGCAATCTTCTGTTTTCCCTGACGACTACAGGCGGCAGTTATTCAAGCATAATCATCGGCACTATCACTCAACTACCTAATCCTTATAATCTCCCAGAGGAAAAGCTCACTCAACGATATCTCGTTATGCAGGATATTGCAAAAAACTGTAGCAGTTTCAGGACGAGGAGTGTTCAGAAATTGAGGAGTAAGGGCTTATATCTGGGGAATTAAAAAAGATATCGGTATGTGTTTGATCTTAAATGAAAGGGAACGGTGTTTGAATTTTAACCTTCACCTTTCAATTGCGTTTTTCAACACCCCTTCGGTATGCAACTGTTACATTTTATTATACTACCGCGTAGGGAACGCATTTCCCTTTTATTTGAGACCAAACACATATCGATATCTTCCACAGTTCCCGAGATATCAGCCCTTTCACCTTTCAACTGAATTTTCGAACACCCCTCCTCATGCAATTGCTACATTCTATAGCAGTATTGTGTAGAGGTCATCTCCTCCTTTCATTTGAAGCCACTGATATTTTATTTAGTTCTCCAAATATCGGTATTAACAGAGATTTTTGAATAAGAATAATATCTTTTAATTTATTAAAATGGTTTATTTTTTATTGTTAATTTTTATGTCCTTTATTCCAACAAATACACACGTATTTCACTTTATTGAGGGTCGAGAGTGGAGAATTGACAGCGCACTCTTGTGCGCTTATTTCTTTACACTTTCCGACAATTGTAGAAAACTCTTCACCTGAATAAATTTTGAAAACTTTTCATCGTGCTTAACTTTCCTCCAGTACATTCGAAAACAAACAAACGAAAATGTTAAATAAATAAACTTTATGATTTTCCAGGTTCTGAAGAGTTTTATAAAAAAATTTTTCTTACGAAAATAGAGGAACTCTTTCGCCACGGCATTTAACGAAGGTACTCTTCTTTTATTTTCCCAAGCAAAGGTGTTCTTTGCCCTTATTATGAAAAATACACTCACTTCCATAAGTCTTTTTTGTTGCACTAAAAATATATATATTATATTTTTTGCAGGATAAACCCTGGGTATTCGCCCATCTCTTACAATTGCAACGGCGACTTGGTAAAGAGGCGTTTCCTTTGATAGAACAAACCTTCTTCCCAAATCCTAGGGACTTGGTAAGTTGAAAATAATGTTATAATTCTAAATTAAAGAAAATTTGTGTTTAATAATTGTAAATTAATACCTTTAGCGGTGAATAAGAAATAAATTAAAAATATATTAAATCAATTTAGCCCTTACATTACAAATATACAAATACAACGAACTTATCTAAGGTTTAACAAAATCAAAAGAGGCAATAGTACTTTGTATTAAGAGAGGAGACATTCCTTGTACGGGGGTGTTCTTCTCCAATGGCATTTCGTCGTCTTTCCAGCTGGACTGTATCCCCTTGTTGGAACACAAGCACTATAGTTGGTTTCACATTTAGCCCAAGGTACCCAATTGCAGGCACCAACCGAAAGAGGACATTCACCTCTATAACAGGTGTCAACCTAGAAACAGAACATCATCGAAAAAATGTTGATACGGAAAGATATTATACTTACCCTACATGCGCATCCCTTTTTGTATGCACCTGCAAATCCTCGACGTTCCACCACCGTCATAGAGGAGTACTCCTTTACATAATTGCATAAATTAACACGAAGACCTCTACCTGCTATTACGTAAAGTCTGCCGACTTTAAACTCTCGTCCGCATAGAGATTCAAAGCTTGAAGTTATTATTCGTCCGTGTTTCAGTTCAGATTCTGCTTTATCAGACATCTAAAAAAAAGAGACAGAGCATTAAAATCTATAAATTGAAATGGAATTCGAATCTACTATGAGACATTTCAGGCAATCATCTGTAACATTTTCTTTTCCACATTTTATCCACCTTCTGAGAAATTTTAGGCTACATACTTCGCCACATATGTACGTAGTGTAGTGCAAGTATTCGTGATCTAAAGTAGAAGGAGGGGTGAGATAGGAAAAACACAGGGGTTATTTCTCGATATATTCTCCTTTTATTTCAATACATTTCTCACATCTTTTAATAAGTGCTTTAATAACATTAAAATAGTATTCTGGAGATTTGTCTTCAAAATGCTGCCTAACCGGATCATGGATTTCTTTGTCGGAATTAAACTTCCAAATGGGGAGAAGTCTGGTCTGTCAGGTGGATGATCCACTTCCTTGAAGACGCATTCCTTAACAGCAGCCTTGGAAATAGCAGCAGTGTGTACGGGCGTATTATCGTGTAAGAGCGGTACTTTTCGGAACAATTTTGCCCCCCTTTTTTCGACAATGGCTTTACGTAACTTTTGTAGAAGTTCAGTTTTTTACGTTCCTTGAAGTTCAACGGCAGGTCACTATCACAGAAAACTGTTGCGATGACTTTACTGGTGCTTTGTGCGATCTCCGCTTTTTTCGGCACTGGTTGAATCCCTTTTCGACAAAGGATCATGGCAAAGAACCATAGTATCATTCTCTGCCACAATCGAATCGAGAACACTGTTTACATCGTCTTTACACAACTCCAAAATTTGCTGAAAGCGCTCAACTCGCCGTATTTTCTGTACTGAAGAAAAAATTCGCGGTACCCATCTTGCGCTGATTTTTCTCATACCAAAATGCTTATGAAGAATCCGGAGGATGCTATTTTCGATGTACAGGTTCGTTCTGCGATTTCCTTGGGCTTTAACTGCCGCGCCGATTCACCAGAACAATTTTCTCCACCAAATCATGTTATCCTGCGTAACTACCATTGCTGGGCTTGCACAGCGTAGATCATCTTCAATTGACTCCTGTCCCCAGCGAAAAAGCTCTTTAACCATCAAAAATGATGGTGAAGATTCTTCATATACACGATCCATCCGTTAATCCATCTTTTGTTAAAAATGTTATTACAGCATGGTTTCCTTGGATCTTGAAGAAGGAAACAATAAGCTTTAACACATTAGAGACAGGTGGCTCATCGCTTGAGTCGTGACGTAAAGCTCTCTTGCTGCAAAAACATTTTTGTGTGGAGCTTTCTCACAAATGTTTCTAAACAAAACCCGGTCTCGAGTGTGTGTTGCACTACTTTAAACAATCTTTAAACGTAAAATCCTTGGAAAACCAGTCAATAGAGCTGTTTAATCCCATTTAGCAATGGATTGGAAGACATGTCAATGCTTTTAAAGAACAAATATTGTTAGGGGCCAATTTTTATTGCTAATCAGATCTCACAACATCACTGAGAATGCATAAAAAGCTTATAAAGAAGTATAAATAAGTATAATATTATAAATATACATACATTGCACGTTATCCTTAAACAGTACTGGGAATTCAAACCCGAAATTAACTACGATGTTGTCAATCTTAAGAAATATTTCGTCTACTGCCTTTAGGAGATCACGCTCAGTCAGAAAATTTAAAAAAATCGATTTTTGGTCCTTGACGTTTTCTCTGTATAGAATATTGTCTGAAGATTTTAAGTTAATCCGATTAAAATTCGATGAGTTATAGACGTTTAAATCGAAGCCTTCACCAGCAATAATTGAGGCAAGTCTGCCTCTTTTTAAATACTTTTATGAGGACGGTATTATGGTAGTGATACTACGATTGCAAAAAAAAAAAATCGGTCACGTACAATAAAGAATGAGGAGTCGATTACGTGAATTATTAAAAAGAGGAACCCAGGGCTCGGAGGACGAAATAAACTTACCGCCGATATGATTAATAAGCTGATAATTTACTATGGTTTTGCGATCCGGTGAAATTGTGACTCTCTGGAAAAAATTATAGTCGCAATATGGGCCACATACTTTCATTATCTATATATTAATTATACAAAGAAAGCTCCCGGTTCCATATTTCAGCCACTTTTTTATATGGAATTTCATCGAACATTTCTTGAAATTTTATAATGGCAACACTGATCCGCATCAGTTCGGGGTTGTGTTCATTACTTTGGGGTTGCGTTACTGGGTAACTTTGGTGTTAAGTTCGGTGTTTGCCACCGATAAGTATGCAATACATGGATTTATTGGAACTTTTTCTCATTTCATTATTCTGCATGGTAAAATATTTTGCAAGTGCCTTTTTACTGCTTCCTTGCATAGGAGGATTAGACCTACAGAGGATACATCTGAAAAAAACACGCTTTGAAATTTAAGGTGCAAATTGAGGGAACATGTAAAAACGTTATGTCACTCATATACCTCCAAATTGTGCAATTGCACAGCGGTCTCCTAGTAATTATAAATACGACAAATGCGCCAGAGGAACTGAGCCTTGGTGTGATGGGTAGCGCGCTTGTGAGAATGGCGAACTTTCGTCTTTTCAACACGATTACGAGGCTCTACCTGAAGATGTTCTAAGCTATTAAGGAATTGTTGGTACGATGTGTTGCTGGTTTTAACTAAAACAATAATGATAACTGTAATCAGCAAATATGGAAAATAAGTCCGAAAATTATTCATAGTGGATCACCAACGGTGCAGCTTACTGCACAGGCATAAGCCTGTGTGTTTAATGAAAATTCTCTGGGATTGCTGCAAATTAAAGAATAAATAATACTAACAAAGAAGCGACACATTGGAAAGCGGCTCGAAGCAAACAAAAAAATTTATCAAAAACCCCTCTTTAGGGTCTTTATTGGACACTGCAAGCTTAGAAAACACCTTAATCGGATGGGCATTGCAACCATCGATATATGTAGACTATTTCTCGAAAAGGGTGAAAGTTCGGAGCATGTTCTATACGAATGCGAGGAATTCTATCTAAACCTGGGGTTTTATTATATTTAGCTTTCGCAAGAACGTAAATAACTTCCTTTACATGAATTGGAGCGACAAGAATTGGGTGATCTATATAGGCAGTAGCGTAGAAGATTGAGGCGAATTCGTTCTGCTTGTTATTGAGTTTGTCAAAATGTTCTTTAAAATTGTTAACATTTAACGCTATGAATTTTTTCCCGAATATTTCTTTAGCTACTTTCAACCACGATTTAGAGTCTGTTACCCAGCATAATTTGCGTGCCAGTTATTTCCTGTCTGCATTAGATATTTTCATATGTTCATAGTTGGCTTTTAGATAGCTTTCTCTGGCAAAACTAGAGCCAGGTTTACGAAATTTGTTAAGCCATACAGAGGAGACGCTTTGAGCTTTTAAGCACTAATTCTCGAAACACGGTTATTGTACAAATTTTCCCAAAAAATAAGGATTCATTCCAGATTATTTAATAATATTGACTAAATTTTGAAGCATAATATGATCAGATTCCGAATTTAAGAATCGGGAAAGTTTCTCCGTATAATTCTGGAATTTGAACATTCCAGTTTAACTGGGCAGTAATGACATAAAAATTTCATTTCGACCGCGAAAATTATTTGGATTGATTAAAGACAGTATTGACGGCACGTGGTTGGAAAAAATTTGATTATTTACTTCAAAATTATCAGTTTAATGAGGCAAAAAAACGATACAGCACCATACTAACAAGGAATTTGTTATGAATGAGTATAACATTTAAGGTACGGACACACCAACTGCGAAGCGATACGATTCACGCGACGCGAAAAAACCGAATAATTTTCACTGGCCACACAAAATGCGAAGTTCGTGGACGCGAATACAACAGCTAAAAACAATAATTCACATCGAGTTTGATTTTTGTTCGCGTGAGACACATGGCGAAAGACGCGATTAGTCCGGACACATCGTTTATTTGTTTGTAATGTGTTCTTCATTCGCGACAGGGATACTTTGTTCGCTATATTCGCGACGCTTTCATTCGCTTTAGGTGTAGACAATGCATTTGATTTCCACTGAAAGCAAAATTAAAATTCATTTACTTTGCGACGCGAATGCAACTGAAAATAGGTTTGGGTTTGCGAATACTTTGTCGCAATTGACGCGCTTGTGTCGCGCTCTGTTCGGACACTTCAATTAAATGAAATTTTAAAAGTTTTCGTTTCGCTCACTTCTCCTTTGGGATGTCCGTACGAAATTTAAATACGAAATTTCGTTGACAAATCAAGGAAATTATTGTCTCGGCATAAAAAACAAAATACTTTTTAAATATTGTTTGCTTGCTTGAATGCTTTTGATGGTGTTACCTACCTTATAGGCTTTTTTTATTTCGATCTTATAAATGTCGTCATTATCTCTCGTTCGTCTTGTTGATTTCCTCAAAATGCGTGCAATTATAACTGTAATATAGAAAAGAAGTGCGTTTAAAGGACATCCCTGCCTCCGACTTTCTACAACTTACCATAATCCGAATTGCAGTAATGTGTTTGTGGATGGGCCGGCATACACATGCAACTGTCCGCAGGGATAGCAAACATGGCCAGAATGATTAGAAGAGGCAAAATAACCAAAAGTAGTATCCTGTTGACTGCCATTTCTTACCTGAAATTATTTGACGAATTAAAAATATTTCACAGTTCCAGTGCTAATGAAATCTGTTGAAGGTAAAAGTTCTCATTTTAAGTTCTGCTGTTTTCCCTTCCCAGCAATTGTTTCGATTAAAGCAGGACGAACAAGTAGAATCTGTTGCCGTTTTCATAACCCAATCCTCAACAAATAATTAATTTAATTTATTCAGATATAAACATGTCGAAAACTGGTAAACTCCCGTAGAAATTTCTTGTAATTTATGCATAGTCTCAGTTTGTGCTTACTAAGAAATTCTTTGCTACCCAACTCATCAATTCTCTCCACAATTTCGGGAATACATAAGTGAATTAATCAAAACGCCACTTATATTCTTCCCACCCAAAAATGAATCCACTCCACTGGCTTGAGGGCGCTTAAATAGCGATAAAATTTCATATAGCATTCATATCAAAGGGTTTGATGGAAACAGAAAGTGTCGCGGAGCAGTTTAATTTCAGGCCCAAAATTTGATTTGAATCAAATAGGAAAGCACTCAAGAGCCCACGCACTTTTACAAATGAAGTTCGAGTTTATCAGAAAATTATGAAGCATAAAACAGCCATAAAGCCCGAGATTGTACCGCATCCTAAGTGTCAATTGAATTTCGGTTGATATATGTAGGTACGTATGTAACGAACAGCATGGATATGGAGAACTATCTCGTGCAGAGCCCACTCACATTAATTGATCTTGGGGGACAATACAATGAGATACAAAGAAAACTAAAAGGTCGATGGGACAAACGTCTCTAATTGACACCTCTGGTGGCATAAGTCTGTCTAATTGGACTGAAATGTCTTGGTTCCCAGGAGCAATTCCTTGTTAAGAAAATGCCGTCTACTGTCCAAGTTTATTGTGTTTACCCAACGTGGATGTCCGCAGCCATGCATTTAGAGACATGGGTGTTGGACAGATAGATCTGATCTGCTGTACCTGTGTAACCTTCTATAATTTAATGACTGTGAGAAGAGATACATATTTTATTATTATGTTACGGTTGGGTACGGTTAGACAGATCCTAAACATGGGTGTCCCTTTTGTATAATATTGTGTCTAGATGAGCTCTGTGTGCCTGCAAATATTTAGATAAAACTAATAAAACACAGTTTATATGTATCCTATCTATTTTTTCAAAATTTTATGTTCAGAATTTATGACATGAACTATTTATAGCATGACTTTTAACATTAACAACCAACACATTTGAAATAATAATGGGTATCAGTTGTTTTCATAAAAGAGCCTACTTGAAAATGAAAGTCTTAAAAAGCTTTCAACATCAGCTGCTACGTGGAATAAGGGGATGTGAGATTTTCCCTAAATTATTTGAAGAACTTGAGCTAAGGATATTGAAAAGGTATTCAGTGTTATTTAAGGTATCAATGACTTTAGCTTCAATCGTTATAGGAATTCTTGTGTAAATATTGACTGAAAATTTCTTGCTGAGCTATTGTTTAACATTTGAAGTAGCAGAGAAAAATATGTATATATAACACATAAACGTAAATATGCGCACACCATGGTGTTTCATACATTTTGTATGAAAATTGAGACACTTTTAATTTTCCCTTTACTGTTGGTTATTTGAGAAACCGCATAAATAATATTTTTAACGAAATCGAGTCAGCACAAATACAATTTTAGTGTTTTAGTCGTATTTCAAGTGTATCTTGGTTTTTGTTTGTAATAGATCTTGATTTTGAAAAAGGTGATTGAAATGACACCCCTTTGCGTCGGAAGAATAGTGTGAAGAGACCATGCACAATCTCCGTTGAAATCTCCTCTGGTACCAATAATGACTGCAAATAAGTTTTTTATTATGTATATTTTCTAAGTAAATTTTCGCGGCAAATATTAGTATTAATCTTCAAATCAAGTTCTAAACCACATTTACAATTTTTTCTAAACATAATTATTTTTTCACTTAGAAATAATGTTTAATAAACGTATAATACTTATGGCATACAATAAGCAAACTATCTGGTTGTACGACAAAAAATCAGGACTCTATTTTATTACTTACAACATAATAATAAAATTAACAAATCTTAATAAATCTAAATCTTAAATCTTAATCTTAACAAATCTAAGGTTAGACAAAAATTATGTGACCCAAAGTTAGGATTCAATAACTAAAAACCTTCGTAAGGGTTCACATTGTTTACAATCTATTTTATTCATTAATGCTTCCAATTATTCAAAATTTTTCAAGATCCTATACGGCCTAAACAAGATAGGTTAGAAACTACTTTAAACTTCCCTATTGCTTACTGATATTAGTATTTTACTTCCTCAATAATTGCCTGTTGGTGCCACGTTTTGTGATTCCGGTGGTGGATGGGATTCTGGGTCCAGCCACAGTTTCCAAACCTTTATACGTAGTATTCTAATCCCAGCTACGGATATTTCCTAATCCAACAATTGTGCTGTACTTGTGCTTCTTTGTTTTTTTTTCTTATTCTTAATTTTCACTACCTTTCACCAAAAACTTGCTCTTGCAAAAAAAACTGTCCGTGATCAACGCCGACTCACAGAAGAGAGAGACCCCCCGGAGGAAACAAAAAGGCGGCCGTTTCCTTTTCACTTTCGCCTGGTCCTCTTTCAAGCACTCGGTCATTTTTGATTATTTAAGTACAGCGGTTGCTGGTAAACTACTTAACGTAGATGTAACTTTTAGGTATTAGTTAACAACAAAATATCATATCAAATTAATCTACATTTAACCTGACCGGTACAAAAAAAAACTATCCATATTTAGATTAAAATAACCCAATAAAGGCGTTTAATTAATAGATAAAACATATATTACCCAAAATCATAATTCCTAGATACAACAGGATCTGTTTGTTACAATTATATAATACTAGTTAGATCCCCTGAGTTATTTATAACTTCGTGGAAAACTATGTTGTCTGTAATGGGTTCTTCCGGGGAAAAAATCTTGTTTGAGTCTGGGTAAGACTCAAAGTGAAAAGCACGACTCAGGAAGGAAAAGGCGTACTTTGTCAAATGTCTGCCCATTGAGCCTTATTAGTGAGATGCACAGGGAACTGATGGCAACAGAAAGTGAAGTGTTAGGAAACCCCTGCGCATTTGCATATAAAACCTTTATTACCTTTATTACTTTTACAAAAGTGTCCATTTTCCCACCGCCAGTGGTAGGGTTCCTATTGATTGTTTTTAGAAGGTAAAACCTATTTTACACTTTTCTTTAGGATTTGATCCAAATCAAAATTTATATAAACTAGGAGACCCCTGTGCAATTGCACAAATTGAATGAGTGGCATAACGTTTTTATATGTTCCCTCAATTTGCACCTTAAATTTCAAACTTTTTTCCACACCACCCTAGAGGTAAGGCAAGAGGCGCGTTTTTTTTGGAGGTGTCCCCTGTAGACCTAATCCTCTTATGCAAGCAAGAATTAAAATGATACATGCAAAATATTTTACCATGCAGAAATGGACACTTCTCTGTCTCTTCTGTTTAGCCCTTAAAAGTCACTGCAAAACTGAAATCTTGAACAGATTCACACTATGCAATAAATGGTTAATATAATAGAGAAAATGAGACATAAGCTGCGTTCTTCTGGCAGCAGAGAACAGAGTTGTCATACATTAACTGGGTTAAATTAGCTCGGTTATTTAACCGAGTTAAAAAGCTTACTGGATTATTTAAGTCTCCTACGGCAAAATAGCGCTTATTAAAAGTTTTTGCGTTTAAAAATTGATTTTGCTCATCATGGCAATTAAAATAAACACAAATGTGGACAAAACTGACATTAAGATAAATTTCAAGTTAATAACGCTCTTTACTTATCTCGAGTTTGCTTAAAAAGAGGAAAAGAGAAGAAGAAGAATTAGCTATGTACTCCATGGATTCCAACCGTTCTTTTTAGCTTTCATAACTCTGTTGCCCAAACGAAAACAGCTAAAGTTCCAATAAATCCATGTATTGCATACTTATCGGTGCCAAAAACACGGAACTTAACACCAAAGTTACCCAAGAACGCAACCCCAAACTGATGCGGATCAGTGTTGCCATTATAAAATTTCAAGAAAAGCTCGATGAAACTCCATATAAAAAAAGTGGCTGAAACACGGAACCGGGAGCTTTCTTTGTATAATTAATATATAGATTATAAAATCCTTAGTTACTTTAATAAAAAAACGGACAAACTGACACGGGAGGGAGTATCTTCTTCTTCTTTGCCCTCCCCCACGGAGTTGTTCGTCAAATATGGGGCATAAACTGCAAATTCCAGCTCACTACTAAAATAGCCTCGACTAAATAAGTCATCTTCAGGAATGCTGATCTCTATAATAGGGGAATAAATCGAGCCACGCCTAAAAAGAAGAAAATCTGTAAACGTGCTCTTCAACCAACTTGGGTACCGGCGTGGGTGTTATTTGCAAGGTTAATGTTGTATTTATTAGATAAATTTGTTCCTATCAGAACTAGAGATGCTGATAGACATTCATACCCTTTGTTCTTTGTAAGCGTGAAACACCAGATCTCCCAACGGGAATATGCGCTATGGGTGTCTGACCACAGATGAGGTGATACCACACTATAAATAAGCTTGTAACCGAGATAATATGGTAATAAGACAGGCCAAGTGACCATACTATTCCTCAAAATTCAAACCTAATCTTGATCCGAAAACACTGTGGCAAAATACATCTACTACAGGCTGAGTTTATAATGAGGATCGAGAGGTCAATTTTAACCCTGCAGAACTTAATGCTTGTTTCACTACTGTCAATCAATATCCGACAATGACGCCACTTCCACTCTAATACCACTATGTCGAATAACTTCACAGAATGTTTTTCTTTACCGAGGTTGATTTAGTTAGTCATTTAATCTGTCTGCTGAATAAAATCGGATATTATAGGCCCTGAAAATCTGTCACCGTGCTATATCAAACATCTGCTCTACTTCACGTAATAATTCCTGTCGCATGTCATTTTCTTTCCCTACTTTATGGAAAGTAACCAGAGTTTTGCCTATACCCAAGAAATGCACTCCCCGGTCTGCAGCCAATCTGAACTATAAGCATACTGTGCTTTCTGTCAAAAGTTCTTGAAAAACATATGACAGATCCTTGATTATGTACGAAAAAAAAGCAATTATTGATATGGCTTTCGCCCATCTCATTCCTGTGAAACCACCATTTTAAAAATATACTATCTTCCGATATCAGGCAAGGATAGACTTACTACCCGTTCTCTCAAATTTGTTGAATGTCTTCAACTATGTTGATCATAGTGTTCTTATGCAGAAGCTTTCCAGCAATTCTAGATCGGTATAACTGCCAATCATACGTTGAATAATTCCCTTTTGTACATAGTCAACAGATCAAGGTTGTCAATGCATTTTCCGCACCGTTGTTTATTGGGATCTATATAGGGACCTTTGCTTTTTAGTTTATTCATTAATGATTTTCCAACTGTTTTCGACAGTGTAAACATTCATCTTTATGCTGACGATGTACAATTATGTATATTTGATCGACCCTATCGGGTTCTGATTTAGATAAAGTCGTTACTTGGTTCAAATATAACCGCTCACAGTTAGTGAGAAGTTACAATGTATCTATTTTTACAATAGATAGGTACAATACAATAAACGAAGTATAAATAAAGCATAAATAATAACAAAACATGAATAAAAATAACATAATAGAGAGAATCACATAATATATAAATAATGGAAAAACGGATAAAAATATTATAGTTTTGCTTCGCTGCAACACGGTGTTAGTTCAATTATGAATTAGGAGTCTGGTGTAAATTCTCTTGAATTGATTTACAAATACAGCGGATTTGTAGTCCACAGGTAAATGACTCCATAGCTTCAAGGCATTAACAAAATAGGTACCTAAAGCTAATTTGCAATGAGTTCAAAAATGTGAAGCGACTCGTCAAATTAGACAAAAGTTACCGCATAGGCCATTTGAGAGATCAAAAGCTCAATCAAAAGCTCAATTAATCTCCGTTTGCTTGCGGCATCCTTAATACTAAAAAAAGGACGTCACAATAGTCAGCAACAGAGCTGTAGTCAAGATAATATGCTTGCATACACCAAGCCATAAAACTAAAATTTAAAAAATAACGTTCCAACGTCAATATTTTATTGAAAATTACTCCTAGATTCCTTACACGCTCCCTCTAGAATAACTGGTTATTCCCAAGGATCACGCAGAGAATATTAAAGGACTCAATGAATATTTGTAAATTAGCATTGTTTCAGATTTATCTGCATTTAATTTTAGATTATTATTATTGGCCCAATTTTAAAAAACGATAAGATCCATGATACATGAATTTTATTCACCGACGAAGGTAAGGACAGATGTACTGAATTATGACAAAGAATAATTGTGCTAGTCGTAATACGGAACATGTATTGAACATTCCATGGTATTTATATTGTACTAAGTCAGTATTGTCAAATTACACCAAAACATAGAACGAAAAACCCTGAAAAACAAGCAAAGGTCAAGTCGGCCAAAAAAAGTAACCAGAAGGACAAAACACGCTATCATCCTTTTAGTGAAGAAAAATCCCACAATCATTACCTTAAATATCGTCAGGGAAGTGGAAAAAATATTTGAAGTTGTTTTATCTGAGAGTTGTGTATAAGACATTTGTAAAAAATTTCCCGTTATTGAGAAAAATGGGAAATTGCGGCTCAAATTTAGTAAAATGTATAAAGACAAGAATTTTTAGTTTTTGAAAAACGTAGCTTATGCCGACGAAAGCAAGCACAATATATTTGGCTCGGATGGAAGGTGTTTTGCTTTGAGACAGAAAAACTGTGAATAGCAACCAGAAAATTTAAAGACCGACAGTGAAATACAGTGGAAGTTCCTTCAGTGTTTGGAGGTGCATGAGAACCGCAGGTCAAGGAAAGTTAGTCTTTATTGAGAATACTATGAACCAAAAAGTTTACATAGAAAAACTTGAAAGAAAGTGAGCTGAAAAATTTATCTTCATACATGATAACGATCCGAAGCATTGCGCATTAAATATTAAACTTTGGTTACTATATAACACACCGAAAAATCTGAAAATACCTCCTCAGTCACCAGATATCAATATAATTGAAAATTTATGGGAGACTTTAAGTAGAAAAGTCAGGCAGCATCATATTGCAAATAAGGAAAGTCTGAAACAAGTACTTCTTCTTGAATGGACAAACATTTCAGAAAATTCGACCAAAAAGTTAGTTGAATCAATGCAAAAGAGGCTTAAGGCTATAATTAAAGCGGAAGGAAACACAACTACATATTAACTGCTGTAATTATTCCAATTATTTGTTCATAATGTATTGTGGTCCAATAATTTTTGCGTTTCTTTATAGAGGAAGTTTTAGTATTTTTAAATATAAGAATTTGTTATCGGTATTATACTGAATTGTTTCATGTTATTTAACAATACTGATATAATAGAATGTAGATACCAATTAATGTTTAATATATCTTCATTATTAAAAGCAGCACATTCATAATACACACGTGGTCCAAAATTTTCTCAGTCACTGACTGACGTTACTTTATCCTAAGTTACTATAAAAAAAGGTAAAAATTAATTTCGGAATTTCCGGAAATAACTGAATCCTATAGCATTTGGAAAAACAAAAATAAAACATATTCTTCCGAGTTCTGTTTCTCCTCCATCTCTGAAATAACATATTTCTGGTACCAATCGATGACCTAATGGAATCATCCATCCGAATAGTATTATCAGGACGTATAACAGGACTTTTCAACGGCACATAAGGATGGTTAATACATTGATCAAATCAATCAACCTTCTCATTAATACTTGCACATGAGAATATTTCATTCCAGGGTAAAGAAAAGCTTGAATCAAGGTCTTGAAATTAATCTTAGTATCGTGATACTATATTTGTCTGGTTATTTATTTGCAAAGTAAAGTTATGAAAATCACGCCAAGATCTGAGGAAGGAAAATTACATTGGTTCTGATATCGTCGGCCTAATCCTAAACCCTCGCAACTCCACTATTTACGATTTCGTGTTTTTGATGGCAAACGGTAATAACACTAGCCGCAAGGTATCCATGACGTAAATTTAGAAATTTAGGAAAAACGGGAAATCCCCTAAAAATGTAGTTTAAAAAGCTCATAACTCCGTGGGCATTAAATCTGTTCATAAAAGCTCGTAACTCCGCAATTGTGAGATCGTGATTTTACTCAGTGTAAGTTTAAGTTGGTTGAAGTTTTGCATTTGTTATTTAATATTTACTAGAACTGAAGTGTTTTGAGGTAGGTTATGGGGAATTTTAATTTGCTTGACTTTATATACAAAATTTCAGCATTCTAGTTCAATTCCTTTTCGAGTTGTCATGTCAGAAGGTCGGACGGACGGGCGGATGGGCGGATGGGCGGACGGACGGACAGACTGACGGACGGACATGTTTAAATCGATTTTTTTTCACATTTTAAGCATATATATAATTCATTTTGTTCTAGAATTGTTGGTTCTATGCGTTACAAGCGTTGGATTAAAACTGATATATCCCATCATACAGGGTGTAATATCATATACGGGTATAAATATATTACCATTTAATTTCCGACATTAGCCCAATATGAGAAAATTTAATACTGCAGCGAACAAGTTATTAACTTATAAATTGTACAGTTTTCCCGCTCCCCAGTAAAATTTGAGTTTTGGCACTTATGAGGTTCTAGGATTAGGCCGACGATATATAATTTTGATTGTCCAAGAGGACGAACGCACAGCTTTCATTTAAACTAAGATTGAATTGATAATTATTTTGACGTATTAGTTTGACTCTGTCTTCAGAAAGTTGAGAAACTCAGTAGCGTACACTCTGAGGTCTAAAATTCTTAATTTATTTTTAGTATACATAAAAGAGCCAATGGAGTTGTTGATTGTTATAAACAGATCATTCGCTGAGGACTTGTTGAAACTCACGCATAATGAGAGGAGTTTTCTGAATATTTTTAATTCCATTCTACATATTAATACGTAAACAATGAGCTGCTTATATTTATGAAATTCTTTATAAAAAGAATGGCACAGTTTTTATAATGCCTTTTCTGGGAAGAATTTGTTGAGTTAAAAGCATTTGAAAATTTTTATAAGTGCCCTTTCAGTTCAATCTTGCGACAATTGAATAGTTCGGAATCGATGTGATATACACAGATCCAGTGAAAATGAATGGCAAAAAAGTATTTATTTAATTTGTGTTTCAAATTATATTAAATTTTTAAAGCAATTATTTTTAACAATTCTAAATTATGACACGAAAAAAAAAACCACCACGTGGGACTGGAATTTAATACTTTGGATTTGCGTACAGATCTTAACTTTATTTAAATTCACATAAAAGATCTACGAATGCATCATTACTTTTGAAAATGTTATTATGTTACTATAAATCTTTTTTCACTATGTTATTTTGCTACGCAGCAGTTTTGCGAACCTCATTTTATAACACTAATTCGAATTAATTTTCAAATAACAAACAGAATCTTTACAAAAATAATTTCGAAGAATGATATCCTCTTTTGTCATTAACTGATGAGAACTAATAAATTACTTTATGTTGCAATAAATTCTCTACACCTCTACAGCATTAATACTAGTAAGCTTAATTTGCAATCAACAATATTAATACAACGCAAGCTCTCAATCTAGAACACGATCACAATGAAGACAATTACTATAAAATATATGTTGTAATTAAACTAGTTACTTTTTGTACTACTAGTTTTGTTCTTGACTGCAGTGAAATAAATCTATTACAAGCCATTGAAATATATTAGTGTTAATTTTGCAACTTTCAACATTTCCTGCACATGCCCCTAGTGTTTATCGAATTTTCATTGGATTGCATTTTCTTCTATCAATGCTTTGGCAGTAATCCAATTCATAAGCAGACACAATTTCGCTTCCTCCAAAATAGTTTTTTTTATCTTATTTCTTTTTGCTTTTAATCCTCTCTTTAAAACGTGCCTGTTTTATATGAACTGTGTTATGTAAGGCAACCTTCAAATCATTTATGTCTTTTTGTTCTTTGGAAACTTGAAGACTTATCTTTCAAAGGACTCTAAATTTAAATTGCACGCCCAACCATAATTAAATGAGACAGTTCCCTAAAAAAAAGCAAGCATGGACTAATAGATTCTGAGAATATTTGAATTTGTGTCGGCGTAAATCACCTCAAACAAAACCAGCTTTTACTTTTTTGAAAGATATGCAAATTCACTTTAAATTAGCATTGCATTTTATCTTCTATCGCTTTTATACTATGATCGCAAATTTCAGTTCAGTTCATAATTATATTTTCGTATAATACATTTTTAGAAGTTTTATTACCATTAAAACTGAGCTTCAATACTACTCAGAATATAGTTCAAAGCAAAATTAAATAAACTTGTAATTTGGCCATTTTGTCTTGGTTTTGAAATTTTTCTTTGTTATAAAAAATACCGCCAATTCAAATTTTTTTGCAAACCTTATCAGGTGCTCAATATGCAATTGTGCGTCGAATGAAATTGGTCACAAACATACACACGCACAAACAGACATCTCTCCAAAAACGATAGATTCGGACTCTAGGGACCTCGAAACCTGGAGATATTTCGAAATTTTCAATTCGAAAAATCGGATCCATTACAATAACTTCCAAATGGGAAGTTAATAATCTTGGTGACTAGGCATTCCACTGTCGAGGATCATTATTTTCTTTTTGAAACTTTTCTGAAGTCGCCAGTGTACGACTGCATAAAATCCACAAAAAAGGTGCTTATATTCCCCACATTTCTGCATAATTTAGGGTATTGTGACCTTCCATTTCGGAAGTCATACAAATTATATTTGCGTATTCGTCAAAGTCTGACTACAAGTAGAATACCGAAATCTTACTTTCATGAAGCTGATTTTTGAAAGATAAGAATCAATATTATTGTAATTATAGTTGAAGTAGCGCGACATAGAAAATAATGGTTCGTAAATACCATAATTAGTACGAACCTATGACGCACGGAAGATGCCTTGAAGTCTGAAAGTACTAGGGGATATAAAAACATTAAAATAAGCAATTACCGTATGTGAAGTATTTCTACCCTGTACACATTCGGCAACGAAAGTAATTGCAGAATCGTTTCAACACTTGTCAAGGGTATACACTGAAACAAATTCAATCTATTCATTTGTGACGGCAAGACGGGAGGATTACAAGGAAAGATCGCAGAGAGTAACCCTAAGAAAATTACGTTGGACTACCTTAATGCGAGAAAAATGGACAACATAGAGTAGAGGCTAGATCGGACTGGCGTACTCAAGCATAGGTCTGATAAAAGTACGATAGAGGGTCCTTGTTATGAATGGATAATGAAATTCTTTACCCCATTGTTTAATGAAGCCAAACGCAGCATCAATATGGTTTTCAAAGAAAAGTGATTATTTAACCAGATACCAAGATCCGTAGTTTTATCAGGTTGATTTAACGAGCATCCATCGATAGCATCATTAAAGGAAACAATACTTTTCTTACCTGTAAATCACATAGGAAAGCATTTCTCAGTGTTTAATGGCAGCGGATTACAAACTATACTTGGTGTATACAAGGCGTCTCCAAGGCAAAATTTTAAAGAAAATAGTCATACTTGGATATAATAACACAGAATACCTCGACATCATTAGCATAAAAAAGAATGGACATGAGCAAAGCGACATCATTTATGAAAATAATAACGAGAAAAGGAGCGAGGTGACTACCTTGTGGCACCCCAGATAAATTGTACATCGTCTTGGATTAGATACTACAAAACAGCAATTGCTGGGTGCACTTAAATCAACAGAAGCGAAGCTACTCTACAAAGAGTAAAGGAAATTCTGAAAGACGCAGTTTAGAATTCTGTGGTTATTAATCTTATAAAAAAT
>QYTT01093831.1:13316-43229 GCA_006980735.1 Dasypogon diadema | reverse complement strand
AAAAACAAAATAAGAGTTCGCCATGGACGCTCTACAAAGAATGCAGCAGAAATAATAAAAACATTTTCGAATCTTTTTGTTTTCTTTTTCTTTATACTTATTTAAACAGTTTCGTAGTTTTGACGAAATGATCTGTATAGACAGCAGGCATAGAAGATTGTTAATAACTTTAATTGCAAGAAAAGAGAAAATCTAATTAGTTTTCAGAGAAATCATGCAAATTTAGTTTACAGTCAACTTACTTGGACCAGTGCAACCGTTAATACCACTCCACCCAGGATAAGTGTTTTTGAGTCTAAGAGAAATAGTAATTTATTCAGGCAACCATCCTGATGAGCGTGATCTTTTGTGCAATTGTCTGGTTGTTCTTCAATAATTGGTACCATTGAGCAACATGACGGTGGTAAGTTATCATTGTGGAACACTTGTTCCCAGTCAGAAGGTTTATTGATGCCACAACAGGTTAACTGGAAAAATATTACAAATGTATTTAAATTTAAAATTTTTTTTGCTTGTTGATAAAATAATTAAAAAAAATAATCATTTTTGAATAGAGATTTAATATAGTAATCAAATCTTCATTGAGAACTTCTTTCAGAATTTTGAAATTGATTAAAAATGATGGAAGAGTTCAGTAAAAACACTTTTTTCTCAATAAAAAAATGAATCCTGATCTTTTATTATGAAGCAATGAAAAAACAACACTTTTTTAATCCTCAGTATGAAGGTTTTACTGTACAACATCCAGAGGCTTTGCAAGGATAACTTCTCCCAGTAGAATTTTCTCAGTCACTGGTACCCAAATAAATCATCGCGACCTTTGCAAGAATTGAATCGACGCCCACAGAGAAGAAACCCTGTGGCAGAATTGCACTTCAGCCACCAATTCGCTTACCGACGTGTGTAAAAAATAATAACATAAATTCAAGGATAAATAAAAAAAGGAGAAACGAAATAAGATCGACAAAAAGGAATAAAAAAAAACGAAAGACCAGAGAAAAGAAAAGAACGAAAGACCAGAGAAAAGAAAAGAACGAAAGACCAGAGAAAAGAAAAGAACGAAAGACCAGAGAAAAAGAAGAGGAAGACCGAACGAGAAGAAAGGCAAAACCAGAAGAAAAAGAAGGAAATACCGGAAAAAAGAAGAAATAAGAAAAAAGACAGAAGTACGAAAAAAAGAGCGGAATAAGAGAAAGAGACGGGTATAAGAGAAAAAGACAGAAATAAGAGAAAAAAAAGAACGAAATAAGGAAAAAATAAAGAAGAAAACAAAAAAAGAAGAACGATATCGAAGAAAAAACCGGAATATAAGGAAAAAAAAAAATACCGAAGTCAAAGAGAAAAGGAAAAAATTGAAACACTTTTCTCAAGTATAATTTAGGAGAAAAAATAAATAAATATCCAATTTTCTAAAAACATAAAAGAAGTAATCAAAAAGGAGTAAAAAGCGGAAATTCTTAACACGTTCATCTTTGAGCAGACGATTTTCTGTGAAGCATTTAATCCAATTACAAGATTATATCTTGAATTTTGCGTTAACCACAATGTGAAGAGTTTCAAAGGTAATGAGTTAAAAAAGTTCCGAGTTACTGAAAGCATCTCATCAAAATAATTCACGCACACAAACCAACTCACCTCACTTTGAAGCAATTTCCATGCATCCTGAAAATCAGGTCTCTTCTCATAATTCTTTAGTGTTGTATTAAATTGATTCTCAAGGATTCCTTTAAGCTCACCATGTTTCACGTAACCGGCAATACCAACACCGATTTCAGCCAAGAAAATTATTATAATTAAAACACTAAAAGTAAGAATCATACACGGATTTTCTTTCACAGCTCCACAACATCCTAAAAATCCGATAATGAAAACAATTCCTCCAACAATTATCATAATGACTGGTGCAGTCCATATCCTTTCTCCTAAAAATAAAGAATAAAATATTAGGTGCAACGTTTAAAAAAAAAACAATCGCTTCATCATTCAGCTCCTGTTGAAAAGTTTATTTACCGACAAAATTTGAGTAGTGCTGATAGTTGGCAAGCACTATGGAGCCCACAGAAAGTATTAAAAGACCGGTTAGCTGTTTGAAAAACAAAAATTCACAGATTAGGTGAGAGAATGAGAAGAAAATGTATTTAAATACTTACAGCAAAGAGTAGATTACATATGAAGACTATGTACTTAACGCATGAAACTCCTCCCCCTGCCATATTTGTGGTTAGAGCTAATTTTCTGCAAATAAAAAAAGGAAATTTTTCTTAAAACCACCCCAAATCTCTCTAAATAAAATAAAACAATAAAAATCTTCTTGTTAACATCACAGAAAAATTCTTTGAATTTCATACATCTACAAATTCAGACAGAGGAAATTCTGATGGGATCCGACAATGTACAGAAGTCAATAACACAAAGGAGTCCCATACATGACTAAATTTGTAAACACTATGCAATTTAATTACGCAATACTTTCTTCACTTTCAATCAATCTATGGAAATGGAAGTGTCTACCACGGTGAAACGGAAAATCAATCGATGATCGGAAAATAATTTAAACATGGCACGAGAATCCAATAGTATTCGAAGAGGGTGTTGTGCACGTTCTGAACGTGAGGAAAATATGGTTATATTTAAATCAGGTGGGTCAATCAGTCAAAGCTTTTTTTAAGGAATCAAATCCGTAGGAAGGAAACTAAACATGGAAATTTATCAGCAGGAAATTGTTGAGAAGTCATTACAGAGTTGAATACTTAATTTAGAGAAACCATAATAATTCCATGGAATTGTTTTGTTTATATTCTTC
Organism: Dasypogon diadema; assembly: GCA_006980735.1. Taxonomy (NCBI): domain Eukaryota; kingdom Metazoa; phylum Arthropoda; class Insecta; order Diptera; family Asilidae; genus Dasypogon; species Dasypogon diadema. The sequence continues at coordinate 40,426 of QYTT01093831.1, read as the reverse complement.
TTCCTGCGAGAGCTGATAGCTACTTTTTACGTATTTATTTACTTTCTCGATCCGAACCCATCAACGAATTGGCCTCTTGATTGCTATGAGATAATTGTTTCAATTTTCTCAGTTGAAGATTTTACTCATACAATATAGAAGAAAAATAATTTTTTGTCTGGTCAATGACGTAATGTGGGGTCAGAAAAAATATAATCTCTTCACAAGCCGTAAAAAAAAAGTGAATTGATTAAAAGAAGTACGAAAAAATTCTCCGCCCCTTTTAATCGAATACAATTTTCCATGCGGTCTAAAATCAAGTCTGCGAATATTGTTTACCTTTTTGGATACTATTTGCTTAGAGAACGTATTCAGCAGAACTTTTCTAAAATTTAAAGCATTTTAGATAAGAAAGTTAAACAAATACTTGATTACACGTAACGGTTTGATATCTTCGAAAAGATATGATGTTATTCGATCTTTTTAAAGACTTTAAAATGGAGAGAAAAAATCGTTTAATATTTTGCGATAACGTGAACGTGGAAGGAAATATGTATGTACTCGAAAAAAATGAATGGTTCAAAATTTAAATAATTTCTTGGATGACTGCACTTTGTACTATTCATTTTACCAGCTATACTTTTGCTATTTTAAGCCGATGACAGACAGACAGATTTGATACAATTTTAAAGTTCTGAAGAAAAGTAAGCCCTGTTATTCATTCTTCGATTACGGAAGGACGGCTCAAATTTACTCAACCATTGTTACTCAACTCAAGCATTTAAAATCAAAGGAGGAAAAAAAACTTCATATTATACAAAAATAGGAACAACAAAGTATTCAAAGAAAGCATATGAGTTGTTGGTATTGTTGGTATCAAAAAGTGAGCTGTACTACATTCCCAACAAAGTAACATAGCCCACTTTTTGATATCAACGGCTCAGATAAACGAAATGCGTTTAGTTCTATCTGAAAATCTTCACAGTTGCCTACAGAATGTAGTGTGAACGCTACTTAGAGAATATGGAATTACCTTCGAAATTGTCAGAATAATGCCCACAGAATATCGAAAGTTATTTCCAATTACGTCAATGCTCCCAAGTATGGATACTTGAAGTTATCATATCACCACAGGTCTAAAAATCTTCCCTTTGAATTTCTTTAACGCAGAGACCAAGTAAAATTTCATGAGCTATGATTGACGTAGATCATAGTCCAGCCACACACTATGGACCTTTGCTCCGGACTTAGCAGATCGTTCCAAAAACGATCGAGTGAATCTGAAGTGTTTGGGTAAAATCTGTTGATTAAGTCTGAAACAAAGGATTTCTAGCTAGTCTTAAACATTTACCCGAATCGTTCAAGTCTGGAATAAAAAACTGACACGTGCGGGAGTTTCGTACGCTCGTTCCTTTAGTTTTGCCATCGGTTTCTATCAACAAAGAGCCCAATCCATCTTTTCTATTGCACAAAACTAGAAACAAAGTCTGTAGTGTGTAATTAGCCGAAAGATCGAGTAAATCTGACTTTTACTTCAGATTTACCCAGACTACGAACTACGGACTTTTACTCCAGATTTTACCGATCATTCAAGTTGGAGCAGTTTTCAAATTTACCCGATGCCATGCACACACTACAGACTTTGTTTCCAGCTTTGTGCAATAAAAAAAATCCACTAGACTTTTTGTTTGTAGGAACCAATAACAAAACTGAAGGAGTGTGACATGAAGCTCCCACATATTTCGTTTCCATGCTCCCGATTTGAACGAGTCGGGTAAATCTGAAGCAAAAGTCCACAGTGCGTGGCTACCAAATTCAACCCAGATATTTCATGGCATTTATAGTTACGATTGCTGGATAAATAGTTACTCAGGGTTTTAATGCGTTCAACCCGGTGTGAACCAACCGTGATTCACGCGAGAACTTTAAGAGAAAATTTCATGATGAACTAAATACAACATGAGAAAGCCTGCTCCCTAAAAAGCATTGGGTTCTATGTGTCCACTTATGTTCACTTTAACCCACAGTTTTACCTACGCAGTCCAAAACTGCGCAGTTAAATCGGAATTTGTGTGTGTGTGAAAACCGGAGTAACATTCAGTCCACATTCTTGGACTGAATAAAATCTGCGGCCCGTGGTTGTTGGACTGCGCAAACGAGAACTGCACAGGTAAAAACTGAGGGTGTGTGTGATTATCGCGCGTTTGCTCAGTTCGTTTTGAAGTTAAGTACAACACTTTATAACTCATCAGAAACGAACTGAACGAAAACTGTGCAAACTCTGTGTAGTGTGTGGAAAGAACTGAGTAGATTAAAAAAAAAAGAGAAAAAGGAAGTTGCACAGATATTTTAGTGATTTAACTGTGCAGGTAAAACTGTGGGATAAACTGAACGTGAATGGGGCCCCTTATGAAATACTTCACTGACCTGCCCCAATTCTATTATTGATTCTTTTCATTTTGGAGCGAATAGCGGCGATATTTACCATACAGCAAACCAGAGCACACACATATTTCCAAACAATTACTGGGCTTGTTCGTTAAATTAACTAATTCCATGCACCCTAGTCCCAGAGAAACTCCCCACAAATTTCAAGTAATTAGGTTATATAGATCTAGTTTTGGGCAGTCACGGAAATAGGACATTACAATTTTTTCTATTTCATTCAAAATGAAGATGGCATAGCGTGTTTTACCTCCCAAAAAAAAGCCCACTGAAAATTGTCTGATTATTCGGCTGCATGAAAGTTCCCACCCCATCTACTCTTCCCGGAGTGGTAAATCGATTCAATTAACAGCGCAACGGTTCTAAGATTGTTTTTAGTTGTTTAAAATTTAAAGAAAAACAAACAAGATTGAGATTTGCCCTCGCGATTACATGCAACAGTGCCTACTGCGTAGATTCAATCATCACGGATCAACGTTAAGGTGCTAATGACAACTATGAAATCTTTCTGGGCCTTTGGATCAGATGATTCACCAGCAGTGACCAATTCAGTGATAAGGCTGCATTCTCCTGTTTTTACTTTCATAGTTTTATGCCTTCGGGGGAGCTACTTAATTGCCACCGTTGTGCACGCCCTTCATCAACATCTTGGAATCTCACTTACCACATCTTAATGACTGTAGCCAAATGCGCGCGACATATGCTCAGGTGGGAATTATAAACACTTACAATGAGCCCATTGTTTTAACAAAGAACAGAAAAAAAAACAGCAGACACACTGCGGAACATGATACTCGACATGAAGCCTTTTTCTAGGGTAAACATCAAAGCCCTACTATTGTTGCGACATGCGCAGATAATGCCCAGCACTTCACAGGACAGCAGCTTGTTTTCATTCTCACGAAACTATTGAAAAATCTTTGGAAATTGATCCCTAATCCTCAACAGATAGAGGACTCGACTTGTTGCTGTCCAAGGGGCTCCAAATAAATACAGTTAAGTGCGCAGAAGTTACTATAAAACACGCACTTCTCTGATTTCGACTTTTACATTTTTCCGCCAAGTTGATTTTTACTGATAACCCAGTCATGTTTATCGGTCGCAAATGTTGATAATTTCCAAATTTGATGGTAAATTCCGCCGGTGATAAGTTGAAGTGATTCATTACTGCCATCCCAGAGCCCGTGTTGCTGGGCCGTCGATTTCAATAGAACACCCAACTTACATACAAATTTAAATGAACATCACAATCAATTATAGGGGAATAAATAATTCAAGTCGAAATGAGGTCAATACAAGAAAAATCAATTGTAACAGGAATTTACTTCCCCCTGTGTATGGGAATTGGGATTCCTCTGTAATTTCCTTAATTCCTGGGGGCTCTTACCTCTGGAAATTGCACGAATAATTTTACTAGTACACCAAAGTAATTTCACAACGAACTTTCACACGTTAACTTTTTCACCTTAATGGGCGAGAGCAAGCTGAATACTTTTCAACAACGGTAAACACGAAACCAAAACAAAGTGCCACCACAAATGTCCGTCCGAAAGTGCGACTAGACTGGGAAGTACAAAAACTATCGTTTATGCGCAATATCGAAGTGGGCGAGCATTCAGCAGAGATCGATTAATCGACTTGTAATCTCGATAATTGCTTTTTTGTTTTTAAATTATTCTAAAGTCCACTTTTCGTCTTCAGTTTTCGCAACAAAAAAAGAGTAATTGAAGAACGAAGCACTTTTTTAAGGGACTTGAGGATGTGAAACTGAAAAAAACGAAATGTAATTAAAAACAAGAAAAACCCGTCTCGAACACGATTTTTTCCCTTCGAAAAAAGATATGTCAAATCCAGGTGAGCATGTAAACAAAACTTACTTCACAGCTGAGCGTATAGATGGCGGTAGTATCAGAAAAGGGATAATCAAAAATGAGAGCTTTCGTGAAAAAATGTTCCAAATTCAGTTGCTAAAACCGGAAAAAGATTTAATGCCGCCTTTTAAAGAAAAAAGTTGTGGTAGTACAGTAAAATTTGAATTTTTTAAAAGTTACTTGTAATAAATCTATTAGCTACCGAAAACGTGGGTTTCCAGAGGTCGATGCTACTTTTTACTTTGCTTTATGAATATCATCTCTGCTCAGCAGTAGTATTTAATTTCTAACTTACCTATCTACTTTTCCCCCAATGTACTATCAGAGTTGGCATCCAGATATAATTGGACTTTATCTAGGTTGGAAACAAAGAGCACAAAGGTTAGGAGGAAAAAGCCAGAACAAATTACTAAGAAATATCTCGGGTGGTTTGCACATTCGAAATTCCTATTGATTCTAAACTTACGTGGGTTTAGTTATTTATGATAATTTTCCAGGTTATTTATATATTTTCAGCTGTTTTTGGTAAAATGTCTCTTGCTCGCTACGGAACACCGAAAACAATCATCACGGATCAGGGTTCTCAGTTCGAATCTAATGGGAGCCAACACATTTACACGACACCCTACCATCCAGATTTCAGTCGTTTGATTGAGCGTTGGCATGGTTCACTTAAGGCAACGTTAATGTGTCTCAATACTTCATGGTACCTACAGGACTATTGAAACTAAGAACCTGTTACAAAGGAGATCTTAAAGCCCCAGCAGTTAAGCTTCTTTTCGGAGCACCCTTTCGTCTTCCGGGATGATTTTTAACTAATGAAAACTCTAAACCTGATCCTTGAGCAACAAGTCATCACATTAAACGAAATTTCCTCCTTCATCCTCAAGGATCTCTACACTTGTTCAGACGTTTTCGTCCCTACGGATGCCATCAATGCAACATTATAGGCTCCATACATCGATCCCATACCAAGCAATTAAAAATTGGATGACTACGTTTACGTCATCATAGATATAAACAGGAAAGAGACCGCGTAAGGGAGCATTACGGTACGAACAGTTTGTGGAGATTTCAATCAGCGGAAAACCGAAATTAATGGACTCTGCATTTGGAGACGTTCGAGGTTGAGGTATAAGGGCAGCGTTAGATCGAAATGTAGTTCTCGGATATGTCATCAACGTCTCCGGGGACTGCATCGCACAAGTACCCATCACACAAGAGCACGAACTATTCGCTTCGGCACGGGAGCGATACCGAAGACTGAGTGACCCTGGGCTCAGTTCAGTTGGAGGATGCTTTGGTGTTGAGCCGACCACCATCCAGACACACAACGTTCAGCACACTGTCTTCCTGGACATGTGACCTCCGAAGCGACTTGATGGTCTGGTTAAATGGCGTGTTCACCTCGGGGTGGATTTGAGCGTGATTGCGGGCATAAATAACAAAGTAATCTACTTTTATCCGTTCAATAACAAAGACTGATCCAAACCAACTGTCGCACATCTATCGGCGGGTTCAGGGGGTTTGCACACTCTGTGGTGGGGAGAGCACCCTGTTTCACAAGTACTTCTTCTGCTGGGTGAACTAATGGACCTCGTCGGCTGTATATACCAACTGATCCATCCCCGTCATTCGGCATAACCAGAATATCGTTTCTGCTGGGGCCAGGCCTGCAATTGAACGAGGGTGTTTGAGGGTAGAGAGTGGGTATCATACTACTGAACTGACATATTACGCGACAATGCACAGGCACACACTTCTCGCCTTTGGGGGTAAATGTTTTATTTTTCAAAATTTTCTGTGTGTTTTTGCATGTACTAATTTTTATGTGCCTTTTGCTATTGCCTTTGAGCTTTTATAGATGATGCTTTGTGTGCATTGTATTGTATATATATAAATCAAGTCTCCCCCAAACGCCATTCACTTGAACACCCCCTTGTACATTGTTCCTCCAATTGCTGTGAAATGAGAAATGAATATTTTAATTTTTCTGAAATTTTTAAGCTTTCAATTTCACCGCCGCAATCGTAAAACACAAATAAATAGCACAGAATTTTCCGTTTTCCGGCTATTAGGCACACAAATACAATTCGCATTGGTATATATAGTTATATCGTGTTCACCGCAATCCTATTCAGGAAATCCTGCCAATTTGGATCAAGGGTCTTGGAGAAAATCGCGTTTCTTTTATCGCTTAAATAAATTGACCCAACCTTGAACTTATTCCATGAGTCGAATAAACATAATAAAATGTTACCAAATCGACTTCCTACTGTGGTGGACTGTAACTATGTCAATCAATTCAACCACCCAAACAGGCAGTAGACCTTTAAACGGAAAAAACGACCTTTCCTCTTCTCCTGGTAAAAAGGAATAATTTTTCTCAGGACTATTTTTATTGTGTGTCGAGCAAGTAGGTAATGCTTCATTTGCTTGGTTAAGTAGGTGCAGGCAATGATGAAAAGAAGCTTTTAGAATTGCAATCAATTCAATCTAAGTACTCAAAGGAGTTGGCCACGAAGGCAAGTAAATGACTTCGGGTAATTTTGCAAGCACACTTTGAAAAGGTGATGAATGGACTACAGTCAGTTGGCTATTAAGTGGCAGATTCAATTTGCTTTTAATCTGGCGTACATAATTTGTGAAATTACCCCAGAGTATTTTAAGCTAAATTGAAGAAATGATTTATAGTAGGGAAACCCCTGGAAGTATTGAAGACTGCTGAAGAAAAATCTTCATCCAAATTAATTACATTAATACATTTTTATACAGACTGGTGGTAGATAAAGAGTACATCTCTAGGAAAACATCATTTTTACATAAGTAGAATATTAAAACCTTTACGTTTTATTGAAGGATCTATCATTTTGGCCATAACTAATCCAATTCAACCAGGAAATCACATGAAAACATGAGATGATCCCATATCAATAGACGCCTTATCCATATATGTAGAGAAAGGAAAAAAATGTGGAAGATTGAATTCTTCTCATCGAAAGGATTTAGCATAATTCTGGCAATGTACATACATTTCGTCTTAAATCATTCATACTCAAGCGTAAAATCCTTTTTATTCCGAAAATACCTCGTTTCCTGGCCGCCTTATTATCCTAATGTGAATGGCTTAAACTTCATAACCTAATCTAATAACGAAAGAGCTGCCTTTGGCTTTGCGAAAGGAAGGAAAAAAAATAATTCTGCACCGTAAGCTTACTACCATTACCCTCTTCTTACCCACGTTAAGGTGCCTACTTACTACGTGTCAAGGGCGAATTAAATTAACTTCAGACAGGATGTAGCGCTTTGCGTGTTACGACTACCCCCGATTTGGCCTCCATTCGCAGAACTAATCTGCGGACAGGAATCCACCAAGGTGGAATGGCTTCCACTTCTACACTTCTTACCTGCAGGATGGATATTTTTAGAAATAATATACGACATTTTATATAAATTCTATGACTGCTGTGATTCACATGTTCGGAAGTCGTCACTTAGGTGGTCATTCAAGGTGTTTTGTAAATTTAAAAGCTTATTAAAGGTCACCGGGTATTTGGAGTGTCCCTTTTTATTTTGTAAATGCTTTGCGAATACTAAAAAAAAAAACAAAAAGCGGAGAGCTCTGGTTGGTATTCCAAAAACAGAACGAAGAGATAGAGTGAAAGCCTATAAAAAGTGTGGTGAGCTTAAGCATACTGATGACTTCATTCGATGGGTATTTCTAGGTATAGTGTAGTAAAAAAAAGGTTAGAAAGGCAATTAATTTCGTCTGAAATAAGGAAGTCATGAATATTCAAGAGGGTAATTTTCTAATTTTACAAAAGTTATTTAGTATTTTGCCGTTTGGTTTCATGCGTCACAGTAATCGAACCATAAAACCAAGTAGTTAATAAAGTGATTTTTTTTTGTTTCTTAAAATATATCACAAAGAGTTTAGACAACTCACGGATTTATGGTTCACGAGGATTCGAAACCTTCTGGCGTCTGCCAACGGAGTAGAAGTCATTGAATAATGGATTGCAATTCAGGCTATAACTAGAAAATCATTATTTATGAAAAAAGATATGAGTTCCTCAGCCTCAGCCTTGTTGGATTTGTTGAGGTAAAGTATTATCGTGGTTTTTTTTGCGGTGATGCCAAAGCCTAAGGATAACTATGATGATATGCACAGCCTTGGCGGTAAGGAAAATGGGGATTTGGGTGAAGAGGATGTGGTAGAAGAATAGACATCTGATAAATAGCCTTGGATATGTAACGGCAGGTCATACGGTGGATGGGGTATGGTCAAGGGGGAGTCGGCTTCGTTGCCGGGACTTCACGTCCGATCCAGCACCCCAAGACACAATCCGGGCCTTGCAACCATTACAGATATTGCGTACGAGATAGTTTACAAGGACGGAAGGAAGGAAGGAAGGAATATTTTTGTTTATGTTTTAAAAACATAGCCAAGTTATTTTCGCAATCTATAAACGTAAACACAATTTTGAGCATTACACGGAAAGTTAAGTAATTTATTATTCATCAAAGTTATCACCACATCCCAAAGAAGAGACAAATGACTGACAAATGACGATCACATGCGATTGGAATATCTACGGTTCTATAGTAAAGTACCCTAGCTTCATATCCACAGTAACTGCCCTGCCCAATTATACAGAAGCAGCCTTCCAGAGCCTGCTATTTGAGCTTCTTCCATTAATTTATCAACTTTACTTTGCTAGAAATGAGTGGTTAACTGATAAAGTTCCCCCAAAAGCTTTCAGTTTATTCCATTTAAATCCGTTAAGCCCGGTAAACACATTCAGTCACACTCCAGATAAGCTTATCCTTCCTTAAGCTTAATTATTACTTACACTAAATACCCTTTCCTGTTAGCAGACATATTGTCGCCAACCCTCATTAAAAGCACTTCGTTTAAAGCTTGTGAACAGCAGAGCTCGTGCCTACAAAATCCTTAAAACATCTAAAACTATTTTGTTACCCAACAGCAATGACAAGGAATTTATTTAGCTGGTATAGTTCTTAGTGGAAAGTATCCCAGAATTCCTTATCCTTGATCTGCGTTGAGTCCGTAACTTTCTCGCCGTTGCTGCCACAGCATCAAAATCAAAATGTCTCGTTGTTTTTGTGCAATGCCTACATTGGCAAAATTTCAACTTGGAATAAAATGTTACGAGACAAAATCGATTGAATATGAACCCCCAAATGGTACCACGATGAAAAATTTGCATTGCCAAAAGGATAAGATTCCAGAGTCGACAAAGAACAGATATTTTCTGTGTGTGGGGAGAAGATGTATTCTTTGTTATTTATTTTAAAAGGAATTTCTGAGAAGAATACCCCAGCATTTTGGCAATTATCCAGGAAATATAATCGATGAGGGTATAGAGCACCCTAACAAGGCTGTATATGTCGAATTGTTGTGACCGTTAAAGTCGTTAACATGAGAAATGGGGTAGTGTGACCGCACAAAAAATTTCATCATATTTGGTTTATGAAGAAGGCTTCAAAGATAAAGTGTCGTTAAGAGGCACCCTCCTACTGGATGCCGTCCTGTTGAAGGGAGGGGGCAAAAAATAAAAACTGTACGAAAGGTTCTTGTTTCGAACGCAATTCCATTTCCATTGCAAAAACGGCTTTAATGGGCGGCAAGACAAATTTATTGCGAGTTTTATTGTCTTTATTTCACGCAAACGTGCATTCCATCAAAATAACTCCCTTCTATTCCGTGTCTGTTGAGCTAGCATAAAACTGCACTAACCCCTGAACGAACGTTACACGGCTGTGGGGAGGTGCTGCTATGAATTATTCAAAATAGAAGTGCAACGTGCGAGATTTAGGATCCACAGCTCGTCTTTCAGGTATTCCTGAAATTTCTATTTGCCAACTCCAATAGCACACGATGCATAGTTATCTAATCCCTGAATATTGAAAACACAACTGTGTCGCTTCTTTAATAATTCGTGTGTGCTCCCAGAGTGGTCACAGGGACGTTGCATGCATCATCTAAAAATATCGCCGATGATAATGCCTCGCAGCACACGCGGCCAGGAACTTATTATTACTGGCAAATAGGCTAAGGAGGATTTAATGGGTGTGACACTCTACCACACAACATCAAATTATTTTATCAAATTTTTTATCTAAACCTTTCTAACTAGTAAAGTTTCCCGTAAACAAAAACAGACACTGTGTCCTCTGCATGTTTGTGGTTTTTGGGGTTTGGTAAGGTGGGTAAGGATGGGTAGAATGGAACTGGGCTAGTCGGCTGAGCTTTGTTAGCTCCTTGGGAATTTGTCAATAAAAAGTTGAGACTCTGAAAATAAAAGGGAGACATCTTTTCGATATGTGGACAAATTTGGGTAGAATGAAAAGGTTTTCGGCTAGTTAAAGAAAATAGGACTTGTTTTTTTTTAACTTGATTACTTACGCTAAAAAGTGTTTAGACAAGTTTTTAAGCAGGATTAACGTTTCTGCTTTGCTTTGAACTTGTGTTTATCACGAGGAGTTTCTCTTTTTTTTAAACAGCTGTGCGGCACAATCACAGACAGCTACCATTGTGTTTGCTATTGTTTTTTCAAGTTCTTAGAGGAATTTTTCATTTTGCTTTTCATTTAAAGCCTGGCAGACGGTCGAAATAAAAGTATATACCTATTTGAACTACATTGAAGACATTGGTGCTCTTGTAACGTACTTGCCAATGGGTATTATTCTGATTTTAACGAATTTCCGAAATCAAAGATCATGTTGTCTTAACAAAAAGAAGGTAAAAAATTAGGTGAGCAAAGGGAATCTTGCGGCACCCCAGAATTAATATCAAAAGGATCAGAGGAGTTACTATCTTATTTTCGTAAAATACTTCACGTATACTTCAAGTATAACTAAAAGCGGAAACAAAACCGAAACAAGTATTCCTTAGTTGGTCTACATCTAGATTCTACGGCGACTTTCCACCCTCCAATTTGATTCGACGGGTGGTACGGCGCCTTCTTCTCTGCAGGGCCGATCCAAGTCTGGTGTCCTATATGAGAATGGATGGTAATTCCAGAGTCTAGTTGCTTCTGGTAGTCGTGACACTTAAAGTCTGTACGCCAGTCTCAGTTTGGGTCACTGAGTGGACAAAGGCTCCCAACCAACAGCCGGAAGATTGAATACACCGAAGTTCAGTAGTTCACCACAAGGTTATAAAGCATTCGACATATCATCGAAACAAGCGGTAGAAAATTCAAAACAGTTTGAAATTGATCCGGGCAGCTGTGATATTTTTTACTTAATTCCGAGAACTGTTCAAATTAGCCACATCAAAGCAAATTGAAGACCCATCCCCCAGCACACAAACCTCCAAATCCTCGTATCATTAACTAAAATTGATGCAAACTTCCCCTCTTTATTAATCCTTACATTATGTTGAAATTGAGATGGCATTCACTTCTGCGTCTTTAAAAAAAAACGATATTTACAAATAAAACTGACAACAGTAGCAGTAATCCTCTTCCTCTGCCACAATTCTCATTTTACGATTACATTCCTCCGCTCGAGTTGTTCGTGCATTTGGCCTTCATTTGGTTTAATACCAACCAAAAAGGTGTGTAGGTGGTGTAGGTTTCTTCTCGAATGTCGTTTCTTTTCGTATAATAAATCTTCACTTTAATGATGCCGAGGGTATTTCATTTCAAAGTGTGTCATTTCGGAAGTAATTTCTCAGAATGAAATTGTTATTAAACGAGCTATTTCGGTAATAATGTTCCTGGGTGACTTTACGCAGTGCTTTTAATAAAGGGGACATTTGCAGCTATTACAGATTTTTAATTGTCTATCACTTTTCAGGGCATTAATAAGACCGGAGTTATTTTAAAAGATGATGGAATTGGTAGAGTCTTATGAATTTAATTTATTTTAATTACCTTAGGGAATTACCTTTCATGATAAGGCAATGATTTATTATATTACTTGAATCTGTTTGTGCATTTGTCATTATTAAGTCTGCAGTGGGTCTGAAATTGTGGGAATCCATCAATTTTAATATTTGGACAATGAATCTGGACGGGAACCCAAACATATCGAGTGCGACCAGAAGGTACTCGTGACTGCCACTACCAAAAGCCTTATGTTGGTTCAATCAGGGCAATCTGGAGTCGGGCTATCATAACCGCGGGACGTCTTCCTTTGTCACTGTCATTCGTTCTTGAGTTCCAGGCATGCATCCAACATGTCATTGCTCTCATCGTGACGTGCCTTCAGATATGGCCAAAAATTGTCGAGAGTGGAAATCGGTGTAGAATTTACGTATGTGCTCTATGACACTTCGTCCGTGGAGGAGTTATCCGTTTCGGTCGATTAGGGTGTCGACCTCAACCGGGACAGCCCGCCGTCTAATTGCCTGAAAAAAGTAGGTTCACAAATTGCAATGGCAGCAAAAAATGAATACTTAACTTACACCTTAGTTTTATCCTTACATTTTCAATGAATCAATAAAAGAAAAATATACCAAAGAGTAATTCATGAAATTCCAATGACGGCCGTGTGTTAAAATTTATTGATGTATATTCATTACTTTATTAATGTGACTCATGGAGGGATTTGATTTATCACAAAGTTCTGGATAAAATGTTCCAACATTTTGTTGTTCTTTACGGGACTTCTGATTTGGCCTGTATTCTGTGCTCTAACTCTTTGTTTGTAAACATTGTACTTGTGAAGTCAATAAAAAATTTAACTTCTTTTCTTTCCTTCAACTCCGTATTTCTAAGGTAGTTTACTAGAGCCGATATATTGTCTCGGTAATGAAAAGGCCCTATGAGTGAATCTTCAGGTACTCCTATGGATACTAATAGAAAAAAAAAGGTTAAGAATAAAATTGTAAAGGCAACAAAAATATGTATTAATTTTAATCACAAAACTATTATGTTGCAAAAGATAAGAAAACCTCTTTGAATTTCCTATAAAAAAAATTACAGTCGACAAAAAACTAATTAAGTTTGGCGACAAACACTTTCCACAATTCTATTTTCAGTTTCTGAAACAAGTTCAGCATCCGCAAAATTCAAGAGTAATTAGGAAATTCCACAGCAGTGCAGCCAACCAATGCACTTTTCAACACTATTGCATCTGGGAGCAACAGGTGCCATCGTTAATGCTATAAAATTCATGATTTCGCTTAATGCATTAGCGATTAATATGAGCTCTGGTGGTGTAAGAGTATTAATACTCAGCAGTTTAGCACTGATTGCATATTCATAGTATATAAACTCGCCGAGTAGGTATGTGCACGAAGCAATCCATCTAAATAGAAAAGTGCTCTTGATATTTTTATTAAAGTTGAGAGGTTTTGCCAACAGTTCATCCAGGGATTTAGAAACATGTGCGCTTTAATTTCAAGTATTGAACATTAAAAATAAGTGCGTATTGAGCATCTGGTGGGTGAAATGTAAATCCACCCAAATAATAAAATCGTTTTTCTAAAGGATTCGTGATAGCAAATAGAGGGATGGGATAGTGAGTCATTGTGACTGATATAAAAACAACAAAGCAGCGAAATATTGCACTAGCCCATCCTTTTGTATACATCACTCCTAATAGCACTAGATTATAGTACTAAAATTCTGAATATGAGAAATATTCAAAGCAATCCAATAATATACTTAAAACCACGGCAAATGGTACACATAGCATACATTTGCAATGCATAGCAATCCCTTATAATGACAAAGCTCCCATGCTAGTATCCCTTAACCGCACTTCAACAAAGTCCTAGAATAGCCATTAGGATGATTCCCATCGTGCGCTTTGCCCCGAAAATCGTATTTCATGTAGTCCTTCCATTAAGACGAAATGCTTCGCTTTACATATCCTGATATCCTGTTGGAAATAGAGCCGCAATAAAATTCAACCCCAGAAACATGAGTTCAAGTTTTATGATTTCCAGTTCTGTAATGAATAGAATCCTTCGGGTTTCCGATGATATCGTGTTAACCCCGAAAGTCCACAAGTCGGTTCTGACCTTTATTGGATGAATTTCTTGGGATATTACAATACTTTCTTAAATAAAGCTATTGTGGCCCTGTAAATCCCTTGTTTTCCGTTCGGAAACGTTTTCTCCTGTTTTCTCTTGTTTCCTTGTATTTTTTTTGTTAGCTTTGGTCAAGAAGGATTCCCACTCACCGGGGAAATTATTCCAAAGGTTGCGTTTTTCTTATCAGGTGGAAATATATAGTGGCCTTGAAGGAAATGGAAATACAGCCGATGATTGGTCTATAGATGGTGTGCATTTATGTAGGTCGAAAACAGTGGGCTGCTCCGCTTCCATGACTGCAATACAATTTAATTCTGAAAATGGGTGAAATGTGGCAATTTCTTTTCAAAGCTAGTCCTCAATTTGCCCTGCATAGAAATTGGTGCAATTTCTCTGGTGGTATTGTGTTCGCTTTGAATACGAGAAAAGACTTTGGCTTGTTCCATGTGGTTGGAGTAATGCTGCTGAGCACAATGGTCACAAATCATTGTTACGGGGGTGACGGCGATAATCTACGTTCATGGTGATGCCTTTGAATGGTCATTTTGCGATTAAAATGCTCAAATATGAAATTGTATTGAGTTGTCGTCATGCATGATTTTTGCTCTGCAACTCCTTGGAAAATTGAACAAAGGGTTGAGTAAGGAAGTACTATTTGAAAATTGTATCGATTTTTTCTTTATATGCATTTCAGTACGTTTTCTGACTTTTAAGTTCTCTGCATATGCTAGAAGTCACGTTCATAATGTGCAAAAGAAAATGTATTGGCCTACGTAGTTCAGAGAAATTCAACATAATCCAGACCGGAGAACTTTAAAAGTGGATGGTTCAATTTATTCAATAGTCAGATATTGTGATCTTTCCATCAAACATTTCGTGTTTTGGTCTCAATTTTTGTTTACTTATTAAAGTTAGGCGTACCCAAAGGTTCTATTCTCTCTCCTATTCTCTCTCCTACTCTTGTATACCCCCAGTGGTAAGATCTGGTTCGGTTGAATTTTCTATAATTTGCTTTGCTATAATTTGCTTTTGCGCGTTAAGAGGGGATAAATGTGGTCTGATCTTGACCAGGATAACAACATTTATCTTGCAGTTCTCGCTTCATATCGCCGTTCTTTTAAAATACTTTGTTTGCACTTGATACAAATATGTCATCGTGCATTAACACGATAAAATATTATTTTTTTCCTGTATATAAATCCCTGTTAGTTCTCAGGAAAGTACAAAAAATAAACGAAAACAATTCATACAATTCACAATATTTATATTCACCTCAGTTTCATGCGGAACGGTGTTTCCATGTCAGCGGATACATAAGTCCGGAAAGGGACACACTAAACCGCTGGCATTCATTTATCACTACATCCTGGATACTGGCTGGGGGATTCTATCTTAAAACCTGACAGAAATTTCAACTAAGCAAAATTTATTGGAGCATGAAAATGTAAAAGCTTACAGCCTACACACTTTTGTGTGCTGCCCAGTAAAGCCCCTTCAAAATCAATTTACATCATCAATCCGATTGTACAATTGATTTTTTTTTCTGTTTCTACTGTCAGGTCTGTCACAATTAGAAAAGTAAATCTGCAGTGCAGAAGTCAGCAGCAGTATAGCTTACCTAGCGAGAAAAGGTAATCGATTGATACTCGACTCGAGTTTTCAAGAGCCAAACTTTAGGTTGACTTTTTCCTGTGTGTAATGCAAACTTGGCACTTTTTCAACACACGGAAATGGATTAAGGGTGTTAGAGATTTAACAGGGTAATCTGTCTGGCGACATCAACTTAAATTATTTTACATCAATTTTTCTTTTTTTTTCCTGGCTGAGTCCTTTGAAAGTTGGACAAGTCATCGAAGTAGGTCAGCAGAATAAGCTGATGTTTGTTAAATTTTTAATCCTATGGAGTACTGCAGTAGGAAATGTTGTACTGCAGTGTCAGAGTGTGAAATTAATGTAGAAATGTTGAAAACAGATGAAGGTCAGAAATTTGTTTGTTTGTATGTAGTATGAAAGAGCTTAATTATAATCAGGAAACATCAGGTGTGTTGAAGGATTTATGTTTTATGGTGCTGTTCCAAAAAACAGAGAGAAGCCTGCATCTAGGATAATTTTTGAAATTACCGTGTCACTATCTATTAGTTCGTTTTTACTTAATTACCTAACAGAAGGCTACATTTCGAAAAAAATTCCAAATACTCACATGCTTATTACATCATCGATAACCAGAGAGGAGGAATGCTACACAAAATTACCAGTGCATAACGTAAACTTGCACGTAATGCTTTAATAGAATTTCAATTGTGGCAATTCCTGAGAACTACCACAGAAGTCTTAACTTAACTTGTGCAGACCAGGCAAGATAAGGTAATGGTAGTGAAGTGGTCAGCTCAATTCACCTGACATACAAAAGCTTTTACCATCTCCCGTTTTTCTTTATACAAGAAAATTATTTACGCCCAAGGGGTGTAAGCTTCTTTGGTGAAACCTAATTGAAATTCACTTTGAAGGGTACGCCAACTCTACTTTCTGCAAGAAAGATGGAATTTATTTATTCATTCAGCAAGTAATAATTAGATACTGAAACATTACTGAGAAGCCTGAATTGAGAATGATTAACTAAGAATGGATATGTAGTGATAATTCGAGGTTTTATCGCCCTTAACAAGAGAGTATAAATTTTCAACAAATTATTATAATTAAGATGCTACCATTTCTAAAATATAAGAAAAATATCTTGCCCATTCAATGTGATCATCCCACCTAATTTCCTGATATCATCACTTAACAAAAAAGAATTTTAGGAGCCTTTTAGATTAAAAAAAATGCATCTAATAAGAACTCCTCGTTGCATTACTTCTTCCACTTTGATGACTCTTTCAGCACTTCAGATATCACAGGTCCTGTGTTCTATTTACGCTGGTGCTCGGGATACTAGTAGGAGATTTCGGCTTTTAGGGCTTCCGTAATCAGCACTACCGACTTCGATATCTTTTGAAATTTTTATATTTATTTAACAGTCAGCCACTCTTAGAAAACCGCTTAGTAATGAATTTTGAATTTTATGTGCCAATGGGCAAAGGGGGATGAAGGGAAATCTCTTTAAACAGATAGACTGGCATTTATGATACTCCAAGATAGTGTTGGTTGCAGATATCTTTTTAGGAGTGAGGTGAAATCTAATTTATGAACGGAGTGTTGTATTCCCATCTCAGAATACCGACTAAAATTCCTTCCGCTGGCTCCAAGCATACTAATCCTTCACTTCACACTGCGCTTTTCTGTTTACTTGTCTACCGGGTCCCTCAGATTGGAGTTGGATCTTGTATAACAGAGCACCTCGGGTGGCCTCCCAGTTCTTTGTGCGAATTTCCCAGCAGCTTTTGAGCATAAGCTCTAAAATTACATTATCACTTTCTCCGGTTTTTTTTTTCTTAAAATTTATTTGATTGCTTGCTCTTAAAATTAAATCATTAGCGGATTCAGGTGAGAATGTTTCTGCAACCAGTTTATTAAACGCCGTTGATGTTTAGTCTATTTGAATTTTTGAAATTCGCGTGACCAATAGTTTTTCATATCACTTGAAAAGGAACTAATTGGAGTAGATTATTAAATGTTAATAATTATATTGTCAAAGAACGCAAGTAGTCAAAATAAAAACGATATCGAATGGAAAAACAAGGCTTTCGCATCCTGCAATAAAATATCTCAAGGATATAAACAAGGATCATTTGGAAAAATTCGAGAAATCTTTTTGGACTTAAATCTTAAAATCTGGAAAAGTCCCTACTCTAGCTCTAGACTGAAAAACATCAAAGTTTGCTTTATTTATCTTATTTCAACCTAGCTGAAAGGTAAACAAAATCTACGAACCATGAATATTGCTTATAAATTCCAATAATCGTTTTTTCCACATCTCTAAGCTAACATCACTGTTGTGCGTGAACTTAAAAAAATCCCAAATATCCATTTTCCCGATTGTCTTTCTCTTGAGCTAATGTGAGGGAGACAATCTTTATCGAATTGGGGCTCTGATGTTAAATTCCTTTTCACTTACAAACGAGAGTGCCTTTATATGTATCAATGGAATAGGTTAGGATTCTATAGAGAGTATGAAACCCTTTATTTTACATTGTTTATGATTTTCTTTGCCAACTTTTAATGGGTTCCAAAATCACTCGGGACTATCAAAAATAAGTTTCCTATTTCTTTCCGCTGTATACTATGCTGTGTTTCCCCTTACTGTTGCCCTCACTTATTTTCTATAAATAATTGAATCAACATTTTTTAACTTTACAAAATGCTACCAGATTTGCTACTAAATAATGGAACAATCCAGAAAACTGTGAAAGAAGCACGAAAATTGTCGATGTGTTTATAAAATAGATTTTCTCCGGAAATTTTCCAAATAGGTCCTGAAAATGGTGTGCACTTTGATCTTTAGTCGTGGGCAAAGCCTAAAATATGGACGTAAACGTGAAAACTTCTATAGAAAAACTTTTATTGTAAAAGTTGAAATCAATATTCTTCTCTATTTTTTTTTCCGGGTAGAAGGGGGAAACTTCCTCATCTCAACGATATCGTATTAATGTACAGAAAATTTCTGCCTTTGAGGGAAAAGTTTCCGAAGACTATGATAGCGTGAATATGAACAATTTTTAAAGTGTTTTTTCTTTTTCTTTTTTTTTGTTGTGTTTGTAGTTGTTAAGAAATGTAAGTAAGCATATTTCATAGAGTCCAGCTCAGAATAAAGGCCAATACCAGATAAAGTTACTTAATCCACTTTAGACAGTTTTCTTATCTTGAAAAATTTCTTTTGCTGAGATATTTAAATGTCTTTTCGTTTATTATCTCGATAGGATTTACAGGGAACGCGAATATTCTTAAAATACTTCCTCTTGTTGTTCGCATCTTCTCTTTATCAATAATGTTTAAGAAGTTTCGAGGGCGGAAAGAAGATCACAAGATCACCGCTGCGATGCAAGATTCACGATGTCGAATTCAGATTCGAGATTTTAGTAAAATAGGGCTAAGTTAGCAGCAGTGAGTGAAGTAGATGGATAAGAAGAGTGCAAAAATGTAACGTGCAAAAGGAATATTTACAGGAGATCAATACAAAGCATAGATTGATATAAACTTTATCAATTCATCAGCCGAGATGCTGCGAAAGATACTTACGAGTTAACGAAATTCTTATCTTAAACAGCAACCAGGGATGATGACCCTGGGTTCCAAGGATCCCTCTCATCTTGAGAGCCACATTACTTCATTACTACATACATATATTGATCAACAGGAACCTGAACGTGTCTGTTGGAGGACGCCATCATAAAGGGACTTCTGAATGTACTGTTCACCTCATATTGGACCGGGTCGGGGACTTCGAGCTGCCCACTTTACTGCAGAAAAATGAGACAAAGTCATCCTATCAAGGGAAGAAAAGAAATCCCCCCAAGCCCAGATAGAATCCCAAGCGAAGTTCTAAAAGTCCTACCTTTACAGCTTGGATTTGCTATTGCACACGTGCAACGCGTGCCTAACAGCGTGAATCCTGTCCTCCCGCTGGAATATCGCGCGCTTGATATTGATCAGCAACGGCAAAAATGAACATGATTTCGCTTCGGCCTACCGCTCTTGCGTATGTTGCACAGTTCTTGAAAAGCTCATAAAGTTAAGGTTCACATCAGCCATTCTGGATGCCGGAGATCTCTCACGGAGACAATATGATTTCCGGGCGAATATATCTACGAGAGAAGCGATCGTGGAGGTGATCAAGGCGATCAGAACAGTCCAAGGTCACAGCAGTTTCTCATGATGGATTGTGTTTTCAGTAACGTTCGTCCGTTAGAAACCGCCGTTTGCTCTATGAGGCCTGATAGGGGTAGCAAAGAAGAGCTATCAAGTTTTGGGATCGGACCCTAGTTTTAGGATCGGGTCGCACCAATAAAGTTTCAATTAAATCTGCGTCTACATGTGATTCGATTCAAGTTCACCAGAAAAGTGGGTAATAGTTCTACTTCTCCACAAGATGTCCTCAATTTCCCAGTGTTTCAGGTTTATTTTCTACATTTCAGATTCCCAATCTTCCGTAATCATTGAGAAAAGCATCATTCTCTCTTAGTGGATGCATCTTTTTTATTCACCTTTGGCTTTTATTTCATTTTGTCACCATTTTAGGAGGTTTCTCTTATTATCGTCTTCTGTCTTGTAGTATTTCTTTTGGAAAGCATAAACTAAGCTATTATCATTGCTAGGACCATTTTCCTAAAGAGTCTTTCACAATCTTAGGTGATTTATATCGTCTGGATAGGTTTTTTTTATTGCCTCAGCAAACATAAATTGTCCTGAAGGTTTTTTATTTTGGTCTTGGCAGATTTGTATCACCTTTCTTCTATATTGCGTTACACCGCTCTTAATAGAGGTGGGTGATTCTTTTATTTTTGAGGAATTGGCATCGTCATCGGTTTAGATATCAGTTTTGTCGATTAAAGCAAAAACAGCATTCCTGTGATTTATCTTGGGAATTATAACGTTGGCCGGATGTAGTCTTCTAGTAGATTATTTAGTCTGGATGTACCAATTGTCATTGGCTTTCAAACTGAGTATGCTATGATCTGTAAAAAAAGAAAACGCGGCCATCAATGGTCACCATATAATCCAATCCTATCTTTACTGTTATTGCAACCGTAACCATCCCCCAACAGTTCAACTATAATAATTTGCTAACCTATTTCTTTCTCTTCTTTAATAGTTATTTTTCTGGTGTATAAAACTGCTCCATTTAATCCCAGAATCTCCCCCGCGTGACACCACCTTCCAAACTTCCATTCATTACTGCTGTCAAAAGAACGAAACTCATACAAATCCTTTTAATACTTTTCGTAAATTATAATCTTTATGGAACATTTTAAGAATCCCAGAATAAAGAGTTATTTAATTAGCTCCTCTAATGCTAGCGAAGCCACTAAGGCACAATAAAAACAAAATCCACCTGACAAGATGAGCAGGAGTAACGATTCTTATCCTTTCTTAAGCTTTTTGTGTCGGTTATCGTTTCCTGTTTCCTCCAGAAAAGTAGAGACGGGCTATATGCTACCATTTAAGAAGTTTTTGGATAATACTGATATTTCATCCTAGGAGTGCGTTTCCTCTTAAAATTTCATTTTATGGTAGATTTTCGGTACTTGGAAATTAGGTTAATGTGAAGATGTGTGTTAGGGTTAGAGGTCTGGTCATATTTTGTGCTGCTCTTTGCTTTTCTTGTGGAGATGGTTATCAAATTTTTCTTTTTCATAAGTAAGCAAGAAAAGAAACTTCTGTATATCATTTTGTGGGCTTTTAAACGTTTTGCTTTATCAATAATAACTGACTGGCCTGTGTCCCTTTATGTGGTATATCATTCTGTTGAACCATTCTTTATCTGGTTACAGTGCGGATTACTGGGGTAGCTATTCCAATGGGAGCTATTCAAAAGGTTTTCAGATAAAACAGAGGAAGCATATTCTAGAGATTTTCTTTATAATTTTTCCATTCCAGAAAAATTCATTCCTCAACATTTATGTACTCTCATAGGGACGTAGAACGGTTACACGGACGCATATCTGGCTTATGCGGTGTGCTATGCTCTATTCCTCTTTCCACACAGATCCTAAAACTTATATTAAAAATTGTACTAATTTTATAGGAATTTGCACCTTTAAACATAAAGAGGATTATATATCTTCTCAGAGTGCTCAGTTATATAATACCTGAGGTAGAAATATTAGCAATCAGACTTTCACTCTCGTGGTATACCAATCAAGCTATTTCATTTCTATTGTGAATTTTATTTATTAAATCATTTGCTCAATACTTTCTGCATAAGGCCGTCAAAATCACCGCTAATAAAACATTTAAAATATTTCGTCATTTCGTTGGTCTGTCTGCTGTGAACAAACAAGAAATATTGACGACGAGCTAGGTAAAGAATTGATATAGTACTTCCAAGCACCAAGATAAACGAATTGTTAAACTGAAAAATCTTTCAATATCCTTGAGAGCAGCTAGAGGAAAATTATTCAGAAAAGGAATCCAGGTACCCTTCAATACAATCGGATAGCATCTTGACGAAAATATTCTGCAAAAAAGTACTATGCATAAACCTTTGCTGATAAAAACGCAAATTAAGGAACGGTTTGAATAAATCAAATGGTCCTGCCAGTATATTGACCGGAATTGGAGCAAAATAATATATAAAGATTTTTATATCTGTTTTACTTTACGTAAAATCTTGAACCGTTTCTTTCTAAACGGACTATAAATATACTGAGAGTATAGCATTTGCCGTTTCCTGGATCAAAGCAGGAATATGACAATACTGATGGAGGACTTTTACTTCCAATCAATCTCAGATCAGCTGCACTTTTTGATCTTGCCATAAACTTATCTTATAAAAATATAAGAGATTGCTACTGGATATTAAAATGTGTAATAAAGGAGGTCTTCGGATATGCTGATGATTTGGATTTCGTAAATAAATATCTGGCTGATATCACTTAAATCGCTTCAGATTGACGAAGACAAAGTACCTGGCAGCTTCTTGTAAATATGGGTCAATAGTGGGTTGTAATAAATCAGCAAAAGGGAGCGTTAGGATAGTCCTAAGCAAGACTTATTAGAGAATGCGTGGTACAGATGATGAATATTATAATAATTTCTTGAAAGCTGACGGGCCATCTAGGCCCGGTCATGTGTCCAGAATAAAAGACCACAGGATGGATAAAGTCAGAGATATTCACGCCTTATATGTCTGTAGTTGACAGGGATGTGCTTGAAACTACAAACTCTCAAGAGTCACAAGTGTAGGATGGGGGCTAAAACCCAGTAATGCTTTATGTTATCATTTTGTCGCCAACGAGTTTGGAGACCTTCCTTTAGACATTGAAGTCTTTCCTCTTCTCATGTATAGAGCTTATATTTTGGCAGAGTCTAATATAAGCCTTGGAAAAGAGATTATTAATAAAAACTGGAAAGATAATGGGAAAGAGAACAGAGCCTTGTGGCATATCAGCGTTAAACTGGTGGCGATACTCTCCAATAGAGAAACAACTTTTAAGAAATTTGAGAAGAGGCATGCCCATACCAAATGCTTTAAATAAGTTTAGATAAAAGGGCAAAGAAGGGTCCAGAAAGGTTATTTTGTGCTATAAAAGCAGCTGATATTTTATTTAAGGTTACAAGTATAATTCTTGTATCTGTTGTAAAATTGTGGAAATTGTTGTAAAATGACGTGGAAAATGAAAAAATACCTTTGCACAATCCAAGAGTAGTAGGAATGCCATTTATCCTTTTCTTTTCCCTAGAATAGAAATTCAACTTCTTGGAATCAATTTAAAACTTTTGAAAACAATTTACATAGCTGGTAAATTCGGGACATTAAAAAGTGTTAAATAGCTCCAAACACCAGCCACAATTGCTCAAAAATTCCTCAAATTCTAGCTTACAGCAATGCAATCATAAAGAAACACTACAAGGCTAGCCCTGTGCTAATTTATTGCAGAAATTATTAAACCTAATGAAATACCTCAAACATTTAGATCGTTTGCTTTGTTATATCGACGGAAAGAAACATTGCCAAACTTTCTTAATACAATTCCTGGTTTTCAGGACCATCTAGGAGCTTGGGGCTACTCATTAATCACCAGCGTTTCGACCTTCAAACCAAAACTTTTATTCTATCTTCCAAAAAAGTTCTTTCAGGATCTCTGTGTGCTTATTACAGGAATTCCACAGTAGGACGAACAATGTTTGGATAAGGGTCCGACGAAATAGCGTGTTGTCACATAAATTTTACTTTCGGTATGGCACTTACAGTTTGCTTACTCTCGCATACTAAAATCACACTATATAGCAAAATTTCTGGAGGAATGAAATTGTGCTGAGAATTTCATTTTCTTTGGTCTGGTTGTGTTTTGCTGCTCCATATTCTCCGTAAGGGTTTTATGTTTGTTTGGTGATAATCTGACTGACAGACTGACTGAGTGACTGACTGGTTTCATTCCAGAGTGGTGAATGTGCCTTTATGTAAACGATTATATTTTATTTGTGGCTATTACATTGCAACTCAGCCGTTCTTATTGCCTTCCAAATCGTCCGTGCCGCTCATTTTGGATAGATGTAAATTAAATCGACGGGTAAAGTTATATTCTGTCCGTCAGTCAAAATCATAAACGAATTTAGTTGATATGCTTGTGAAGGAGGGCAATAAAATTCACATGGTCTGACTTTATAGTATTTTGAAATGGAAATTTGTTTTGACTTGAGGCAGGGAAATATGACTGAAATTTAGCGGGTCATGGAAAGGAATTTAGTTGTATCCTGAGTGACTATATTTCCTTGGATATGAGATAATTTGATAGGTGATACATTCATTAGAATATAAAAATTAATAAAATAGAAACCTTTGTTCGCGAGGAGACCTGACAATCTTATAAATCACAAGTCAAGAAGAGAAGGGAATCATTCACATCTAGAGAAGCTTTAAGGTCATCGAAGACGTGTTAGGAGTAAGTGACGAAAATTTCAATTTGGAAAATGGGTCAAAACAATTATATACCATAAAATAGCAAGCAAAGAGAAACCTAAAATTGGTTGTCTTTGAAAACTCATCTAAATTGTGGAGACAATGCTGAATTAGGCTGGTTCTGAAGTTCAGAAGATGATTGAGGTAGAGAATATCCTTAAAATTATCTTTCTACTGCAGAATGAATTTAAAATCTAGAAATA
Organism: Dasypogon diadema; assembly: GCA_006980735.1. NCBI lineage: Eukaryota > Metazoa > Arthropoda > Insecta > Diptera > Asilidae > Dasypogon > Dasypogon diadema. Next base: position 15,358 of record QYTT01093831.1, on the reverse strand, counting down.
AAAGTCCTGAACCTATTTAACGGTTCGAAACCTTGTATCATCTGAGATTATCCTCTAATTTTGCGAAAAAAGCAGAAACTTTTGCACAATAAGAGAAATTGAATGTGCCGTCCTACTAAGACTATACCCCCGTCATGTGTTCAATGGCCCACTCTTAATACTGGTATTAAAATCTTGTTAGTACATGGATTAAAAAACAATCAAAAGTTTCATTTGAACTGAACTAAATAACTTGGAGTTTCAAGAATGTCGTCAAGCTTTGAGATATCATTATCCAACACGATAACCCCGGATTGCATGTAATTTAGGTGGATGAATTCATAAAATTGAATTGAATTGAAATTTTCTCCTGCTCTTCTGTCATTTGGACCAACAATAACCGCCTTCACATTCAAGCAATTGATGATATATTTGGAAAATATGAACTCCTAGATTATGATTTACGAGCCAAATGGTTCTGCTCTTAGTTCCATTCAGTGATCCCTTTGTGCTATTCAGTTGAATCAACCCGACCGCCAGACAAGTCATTTGCTTGGAATACCTCCCTAAACAGCGTAATTCAAGATTGTGTACTGAAATGAAGTGAATCATAAAACGGTTCTATTGGACTGCATCCATGTACATAATTTAAGGTCTTATAGATTTTGTACAGCTGCAATTAATTAATTAAAATGGGCTTTGTTTCGCCACTTCAATTTAGTTCTGGTGGCTCCAATTTATAGTGTTTTTCTGGTGGCATGGGTATATAGGGACGATCTGGTGGGCCAAACACAGCCATAAAGCGTATTTTCGGTGAACACTGAAAATTTTCTGCCAGCTTCTCTTCTATTATTGTGGAATGGAAGAAGTTTCAACGATAAAATACTATATACACGCACAGCTCTAGAAGTGAAATGAGTTTCTCCCAAATTACGGGAGCTTGAGAGATAGAATAAATGAGATAAATGAGGTTGAACGAATTTTGAATGTACACTACACTGAATGTACACTGGAAGGTGTGATGTCAAGGAGGGATATAAAAGACAAACAGCAGTTCCTTTTTGGGTCTCATCTAAAAGAACTCGCCCGTAGCTGTTAAGTGTAACAAGTTTACTCAAAAAGTTGAGTACTTTCCGGCAATGAAACTTTAAACTTCGCATGTTTGTTTTTTTAAGACCAAGAATTTTATTGTATACGTAGATAAAGGCCGTCTTGTATAAAGGAAGTAAGGAGGTTGTAAATTAGCTCCTGGTGTTTATTTAATTGGGGTTTTATGCAAGTAGACAGTTTTTTTTCTTTAAATTACTTGTTAGCGTTGTACATGAATCCAAGATAGTAGGTGAGATGTTGTTTTTATGACGTGGCCAAAGCTCAAGGAATATCTGTGTTGCTGAAGTACAAGGTTGTCCGAAAAGGGAAATTAGGAAAGAGAAAGTAAGACCAAGGAATTAATTCAAGAAATGCTCACAACGGAATGAAAAAACAAAAAACGATAGTACGGTCCATTTTCGCAATGCTCTTGGAAAGGAATTTTATCTGCAGCGTATAAGGGTAAACTTTAAAATAAATCAGATCAGAAATTTGATTAGAACAGTGTTCGCGGACATAGTAAAGGAACCAAAAATACCCAACGTTACGTCGATGCTCTTGAGAATCGATATTCGATGTTACTAACTAGTTGCCAGTGAGTGTGAAATTATTTCTTTGGACTTTACGTAATGTGGCCAACACAGTACAACTTGAATTTGTTTTGTTAAAAAATATCTCATCGCATTTTTCGCAACAGAAAAACTATAATCAGCCCAGATAGTTACGAGATGTTCAATATTTACACAGTCGGTAAAAGCGAGTTGAAGGGAACTTGGGGAGCGCTTTGAAGGGATCAAATATCATAGGAGCTTAGAGAGATTGAGGATAACATGGTTTGTCTTACCTTAAGCAAATATTTTAATAATATTTTTATGATGCGCACAGCGTGTATACAGCTTAGCCCGAGGGAAATTCTAGGGAAGAGGAGATTGGGAATTTTAACCTGACAGTGAACTACAACATTTGCCATGAAA
>QYTT01093830.1:17732-27759 GCA_006980735.1 Dasypogon diadema | reverse complement strand
AAAATTCCCATGCTTGTTACAGAAAGCGAGTGCAAGTAACGAATAATGAAATTTTTCTTATTGATCTAATAAGAATTTTTAATAGAAACATTATAATTTTTGACAGAAAGCGTAGAAAAAATTGTAAAACAGCATAGGAAAAATTTCATTATTCGTTGTATAAAAGTTTACTAAACAAGCAGATTTGGCTCCCAATTTTTTTTTAAATTGTTGTAATGTTCATATTTGGCTCTTTGGCTAATAAGTTTGCCGACCACTGATATAGGGTATCAAGTAATCAGCCTAAGGCTGATTATGTATTTTATGTTTTTTTATCAGAGTGTTCATTATTTTCAACCAGCAAAATTTCGTCCGGAACAAACAATGAATGACAATTAACGTGACAACTTGCATATGATAAGCAAGTGTCACCAACACATAAAACGAATTCAATTTCAATGGATTGCGACCACAACATATGTCCCATGGAAATCCACCATAGTTTCACTTAAAGTGATATACTGTTAATAATTTTTCCCAGGGTTTGAAAGCATAAGCAAAATCGTAAACGCTATTGCGATATGAAAATTTAATTCCTTTTACTGTGCTTGCTTATGCTAATTTAATATGTATTGCTATTGCTTGCTATGCTGTTGGATATGTTGTGCTTCTCAATAGCAATGCTAACATGCTGTAGAATTTATTATAACAATTTGAGATCTTATTTATATGTACAATTTATCCTTTCTATCTCCATTAAGAAAATATTCAAGATAATTTAAATGGAGTGCTTTGAAAGTACTTTTTCGCCCAGATAATATCATTACTTCGTAACGGCATTTTAATCTAAAGTCATCATTTAGAAATTAAAGCAATTAAACTACACTTGCACTTACTGTTTAAAAACTTATGTTCTTAACCCCAAAAATTATTTAATCTTTTAAAATAATAAGTTTTGACAGTTACAACACCTAAACTAATTAATTATAGCACTTAAAATTGTTAGACTTTGAAAATTTGTATTGACAAAACCAATCCTATTTCAATTAAGTTTTATTTCATTTGAGTTAATAACAGGGAATGACGATTTGATTAGAAAATTTAAATAACAAAAACAACTTAATTCCGATGACTTCTACGTTCCGAAAAGCACTTACTTTGGTTTTCAGGCTGACAAAGTGATACCGTAAATTTGATTATACCTAACAAAAATTGTCATTCTCACATGACTGACAACAAATCAAAACAAAAACACAGCAGCAGTTTGAATGGGAATGGTGCTTTCAGAAAACGGCAACAATAGCAATCAATAGCAGAAAAAGCTTTCGTAGTATTGCCAACAGCGTTAACAACAGTAAAAGTAATTCAACATAGCAAGCGCAAGCACTAGCAGTCGCATTTTAAATAGCACTAGCAAGCACAGCAAACCGAAAGTGAATTCTTCTATAAGCACAAGCAAACACAGCATAATTTCATGTAATTTGCTTGCTATTTGCTTGTGCTTTTAAACCCTTTCTCCTACATCACGATGTTCCAAATAAAACATACACGCGTAATTGCAGTTTGTTTTCTTATAATAAGTAATAGGAAGTTTTACCGCATATGTCATTGATTGTACTCAAACTAAGGTTCAATACTGTGTGAAATTTTAGTGAATACATTTTTTGAACAATAATATCTATTAGAGGATTACTCGCTAAAATTTGTTAGTCGATTCCTAATTAATAGTTGCGTCCTTTTTATTATTTTTAATTTATTTGAGCATATTTATTATTTACAAATATTTTATACAAATACAAATTTATTAACATTTGCTATTCCTCGAGAATAATATTTATATAAACTTAAAATAAACCAAGAAAATTTTTGAAATAAATTTTTCTATAAATACTACCAGGCTTTGTGAGGTATAAATATTAAGAACTTTCATTTGTTATTTCTTACACCTGATTTAATTATTTTAGGTTCACAATCTCCACAAAAGGCCTCCAGAACCCAATGAAAGAACTCCTGTACGTAAACATTGCTAGATTACATAGGTGTATTTTTTATATGTACTCATTGGTGCTTGGGGCTTTTTTTTCTTTTAGTAAAGTCTAATTACATTGTATTAACACATTCACATCGGGTACTTTTTTCACAAGAATTTTCGTTTTCCGATGCGAATGTGTTTAATTAGCGATCATTTGTGATGTCCAATAAATAACTGTTTCAACCTTATGGTATATTATAACATAATATCTACTTTCAGCTGATGCAGCCAAGCTTAAAAAAAACTAGAGATGTGCCCACAAATGTACAAGAAAGAGAAGATATAGAATTGGAGGAATTTGATGTCACAGAAGATGAACCTTCCACGACATTTCTTGAATACATTTGGTATGGAATTCTAAGCGTTTGCCAATTCATTTATAGAAACAGCTATGTATTTACAAACATCTTAATGATGGTAAGAAAATGTTTGTGTAAAATTCTTTATTAATTTTAATAATCTAGGTATGGAGCATTGTGTATCACAGCTGGCTCACTTTTGTTCTACTTATATGGGCTAACATTTTATGGTTGATACCTAACCAAAGGAAAGTCATGCTGAGGTCTAGCCCTTTTGTAGTATTTTATGCAGAACTTTTGTTAATCGCACAGTACATATATGGAATGCAACTAAATGATGACGAACTTCCATCCAAAGTAGAGGTAGGAACCATATCAAAATAGATATTTTGATCAGAACTCCATATTCAACATAAAATTTGCTTTAAATACTATTTACATTAGAAACAATTATTAACGGCACATAAGATATTTTGCTCAGTTGTTATCGGTTTATCGCATTTGCGTTTTAGTTTCAGTATCCGAATTGAATGATAAAGAATTCGTGAGAATTTGTAAACTTTGTGAACTGAGCTTACTTTCTTTTTCAATCATATTCATATTATTGTTGTATTGAGTTTATGGAAGGTTGAATCGAAAAAGGGATACCGGTTCAAATGCTAAGACCAATAAATATGTTTAAGTTTATTATTGAAAAAATAAATGCTTAAAACCAAATAAAAAACGGACAAAACAAAACTCAAGAAAATACAAACTAAAATGCAATTCAATAAAAGCTAATAAAATTCAAATCATATAATTATAATAAAATTACAAAAACGAGCAAATAAAAAATACAAACTAAAACTTAAAATGACAAATTCGAATTCAAATACTTAATTGCTGAAACCAGCACCAATAAACTACAAAAACAGAACGAATAATTAACTGAGCCAGTTGGCTTGAAATATAAACATGTATAAATGCTAAATGCTGAAGTCAGCATTAACATTGTCCAAAATCGGACTGAATAATTTTAAAAAGTCAGTCGGCTTGAAATTTAGATAGATAAGGAGGTCTAATAAGTAACCAAATAAAACGGTGCTAAGAATTTCTCACGCCACCTATTAGAGAATTGTGAAATAGGATAGGAGGAAGAAGGGTATGCTGACATCAGCTAAATTAAATTTAATTAAAATTGTTGAAAACAGTGAAATACTGCAAGAAAGTTTGTTGGTTAAAATTCGCGGTGGATTGGTGGGATGTTACGTTCTTTGTCTGTGTGCGTGATGGAGAACTCTCCTGTGCAGATTTAACGGGACTCGCCTTATTTGTATTCAGGAAATGTACCAAAGTATTGTGTTTTTTCCACACTTGGTACAGCTTCGTAGTGTACATTCATTTGGTTTGTGTGCATCCTTCATGCAGTTAATACATCTCCTGTTTCTCTTTAACAAACTGTATTGCGCTTTGGGAGTTTGAGCAAGAAAATTATCGCACGCATGTAATTGATGATTATGACCACACAGAATGCACTGAATGTTGTGCGTAGTGGGCATAAATGAGTGTGGTTTTGTGCGATATTGATTGGTGTGGTGGTTATCGATCGTTCTTGCCCTACCTCCGGTAGCTTCTAAGGCTTGAAAACGGCCTGCTAAGAATGTTAAAAAATCTTGAATAGACTGTAATTCTGTGGGATGTCTCAGCTCTTGTTCATATAGGCCGTGAGTTGTTCTGCCTACCTTTTTTAAAAACAGATGAAGGGGCAATAGATCCCAACTATCAGTATTAAGACCTAGGTTATTTAATTCGAGAAGACACTCTCGCGTGGTGTCTTGAAGAAGTTTGATTTCCGCTGCACTTTCAGCAGTTATGCCCGGTTGGTTCAATAACTTACTTAAAGTTGCATTGACCAAAAGTCGTGTGTTTTCGTACTCCAAGCGGTGTCATAATTGACGTCTGATAGCGGCAAGTGGCGCATCAATCTCTCGGCCTCACCATTCAAATTAGTTTTGAGGTATCACATCTTTTGTGCTGCGCCGATTATTTGGTTATGAATAAGTTGCGTAAACAAGTCTCTGAACTGACGCCATTTTAGATAATCGCCATTAAATTGTTGTAGTACTATCTTCAGAAGTTTCACTGTGGGTACTGCGGATATCGACATAATTTTACTCGTTGATGATAAGTCAGTAGTAACTTCTGTAAGCGCTATCAAGCATCTTTGTACTCGATCCTCCAGATTATAGTACTCTTCGAGATCAAAGCCTGCTGCCTGAGGATCATCTGTTAACCCCCAGATTTCTTGAGTGTACCTTTCGACTTGCGTCTAATACTGGTTAATAGCTTTTATCTTTAATTCACATGCCATTTTAGATATTTGCACTTTGTCCTGTAGGTCTTGGTCTAACCCAGTCAATAGCCTTTGAATTGAACTCATTGTTCCCTTTTGCCGTCTAATAACAACGACGATGTCGTACGAATCACAAATATCATTTGCTCTGCATGGGACCTCCTTAGAATTTCGAGCTGATTGCTCAGACATCAGATTCTCCTTAGGCGGAGCTGTCAATTGGGTTTCCTTCGGCGGAGCTGTCAATTGGGTTTCCTTCGGCGGAAGTGTCAATTGGGTTTCGTTCGGCTGATTGCTCAGACATCAGGTTCTCCTTAGGCGGAGCTGTCAATTGGGTTTCCTTCGGCGGAGCTGTCAATCGGGTTTCATTTGGCGGAATCCCCGGAATTGTTGGAAGTTGCAGTTGACTTCCCCCTGCATGGCGTTCTTCGCGTGGATAAGCCGTTTTATCTGTTGGTTGATGTTGCTGCTGTATGTGCTAGAGCAACGCCATCTTTCTTCCGGTACCCCTTTAGCCTTTCAATGTTTAATAGAAATTCGTCATAATATTTCTCATATATGTCCCTCACGGCCGCGTAATAATCATTTTTTTAAATACGGGTGGTGCAACTCCCCTGAATAACTTGCACGTATCTTATTCAAAAGCTAACCAAACCTGTTCGAGTCGTGTGACTCCGGTTTCATAATACTTCGCGTCCTTCCGTATTTGAGGATCCTTTTTATAATTAGATGCAATCCTCTTAATCTCAGAACCAAGTTCGTGTTGTCTTGCAGCAAGGTCCTCCATTATTGCGATGAATTTACCCCCTGCCGTGTAAAGTGTGAATCATTTGTGTTCTTGAATAGATTTGCTAGATCTGCGTCGAATCACGTCGGGATCACTAAAAAATGTTTATATAGCGACAAAGTAGCTTACTTACCGCTGTGGTAGATGCTTAGGTGATACATCTAGCACTTGTTTGATGATTTGTGTTTTGGTACCAAACTAATGCACAACTATCAACAGATATTGTATGCGTTGGGCTGAAAAGATAAAAACTGCTTCTCGGAGATCGCTGCACTTACTGCACTTATTACACTGATCTGAAGTGAAAATTTTACTTGGATCAGGAACGACTCAAAACACCGAATGTGTGATTGCGACTGACTTGATTTATTTTCCTTCCAGTCCAACTTAACTTTATTTGGTACAATATTCTTACAACTGCTTCTTAACAAGCCATTTCACACGATTCTTGAGGGCAGAACTATGGAAACAGACATAATCCAATCTCAAGAATTTCGTGTGCATGGCTTGTTTTGATAAGAGTGGTTTGCACCTCTAATATTGCATTGAAATTATGAATAATGAAATTATGTGCATCTCAACAAGCACTTTGTCAAATTCATTTGAGAATTTAATTAATACAATATTCATTTTGACATTGTTGTCATAGACTGCATTGTTCACCATCACTGATCCTTGCTCAAATGATAAAAATACGTATGTGGTTTTCAAAGTATGAGTTGATAATGCATTTTATCGAAATCATGTTTGCACAAAATAAAGGTGTGTTATTTTCATATACTTTCAGATGAAGGGCATTAATTTAAAACAAATAGGCTTATTTAGACCGGAAGAAATGCCCTGTGTACCTTTGTTAGTAAAAACATCATTTACTGTAATGTTTTTGATTACATTAAGACAACTATGTAAAGAAAGAGCTGAGAGGAAAAGATCTTCAGCGCTTGCTGATATGGCAGCGCCTCTTCAACTAACTGTGGGCGCTGCAACAGCTGGTATAATATTTTTGTTATTTTCAACATTCTAAACTAGTTAAGAAATTTGTAGATTTAACATCAAATCAAGCTGAAAAAGATACAACGAAACTTTTTGAAGCATTTGGCAATTTTATTAAAAATTTATTAATGCACATATGGATTTGGCTCCTTTTGGTAATTGTGTTTACGTCAGGCATAACAGGGACGAAAATGACCGGATTTCGAGTTGGTTACATGGCCTTGTTCCTATTCTTTATTTTGGCTTTTCAATGCTCTTGGAAGGGATGGCTAAATATTATGTATGGCTTTTGGATCTTCTTAATTTTCTACGCTATGTCAATTCTGGTATTGATTTACACATATCAGTTTGATAGATTTGATGAATATTGGCAATATTACCTCAATATATCAGTGGAATTGTATAAAAAATATTTTTGTATTGTAAATAATATATTGATTTCGAATATTTTTTAGGCAAGAAGATATTGGATTGCAGCAATATAAAACAAAGGATTTATTTTTACATCTTGTTACTCCGACTCTTTTGGTCATTATGACAATAATTCAAATCCATTACTTTCATAAAGATTTTGTAAATAATTTTAAATTGGACGTAATTCCAGGAGCTCGCTCAGTAAGTCCTGACGTAGACTTAGCAGCGCTGAATGCAGAAGGGCCTTCAGAACAATTAACTAATATCGTAAAAGAGCAAGCAAAAGCAGATAAACACGACACAAAGAAAAAAGGCTGGCTAAAGCGGTTAAAAAATCTGACATTGGAGGAAGTAAAAGCATTTTATGCAAAAGTCCTAGATTTTCTAGAAAGATTGAAAGAATTTTTTTGGATATTTTGTGAGCTTCATCTAATTAAAGCAGTTATCTTGACTGCTTTTATTGGTTGTGTAACTAATGTACGACTACTATATAATTATTAATTGTAAAACTAAAAATAATATCATTTAGATTTGCATGTTACATTCAATTATCCTTCTTCTGTGTATCGTGGCGTATATGTCTAAGACCTGGATTCAAATGTACATTAGTAGATTAATTTCTATTCTCGCTGCCATTTTTCTTCTAACAAATATGATCTATCAAGTAAGCTACATAAATTATGAGATACATGAGTTTAATTGCAGTGTGAGTATTTTTAGTTCAAATTTGATGAATAGATTTAATATATTTTTTTCTAGGGTAAATCGACAATTAGAACTAACAATGCAGAATGGTTTGGCTTGCGAAAGATATCTGAATCCCAAACTCTTCCTCATTTATTAATCGAATACATTATCTATTTGGTTATATCTACAATAAATTGTGTTGTAATTTTAAGACAACAACAGAAAAGAGCCAGACAGGGAGTATCTTTGGATCGCCCGGCTGTCATGTTTCCAAAAGTTACTGAAAACGATGCAAATGCTAATTTAATTGGATTGACGAAATATTTATTTAATTACGGCTTCTATCGGCTTGGTTTCGAGGTAAAATCTAAATATTTTGGAATTTTTACATATGTCATGGTGGTATTCATTTAAGGTAACCATGATAGTTTTGGTGTTTATCATAACCTTCAGACAAGATCTTATTGCTGTCATCTACGCATTTTGGTTATGTTTCTTGTTTTCTTTAGAACGTGAGAGAAGTGAGAACGTTTGGATTCTTTTTAAATGGTTTATAGCAGTCAGTATTCCACTACAATTTATTTTGTATATAGGACTTCCACCAAGCCTTTGTATAGGTAAGATCTTTTAATTTTGTTTCCAAAATATTGTATAGTATTATCTAATTAAATTTAGTACCCAACTCTTCACATGTTGGATATATATCAGCCTTTAGCCTACCAAATCTCTATCCATACTCATATTTAACTACACTTGCTAAATCAGCGTTCTCCAAACAAAGGATGTTATATATTTTCCTTACGGCCAAACGTTTTACTTCAGTAATGAGTTTAATCCCGTTTGGTTTTTGAGAACGAACTAATGTAAGAATTTATTTTAAAGTTGTAGAGTTGGTTTGTCACGTCTAATATGAGTATGGCGCCTATCAGTACGCGTCCTTTAGCAAAAGCAAAGTTAATTGGAAAACTGCCTTAACAAGAAGGGCATACAAGCTTAAGAATACATTTTTGCATACACGATCTCGATTTTGACCGTTCAAAATGTGAAATATGAAGTTACTTCTGCCTTCTTGTTTACATTCCTGATGTCTTAATGTGCACTTTTTTTTTACTTGTTTCATTTTTTGGTTTTCCTGAATGGAGCGATTTTAGAATAAATTTCCTCTTGTTTTTTGAGGACTTGTCTGTATATTTTAATCCGCATCTGCAAAAAGAACAAGTTGTTAGTCTAATACAGTAGAAACCGTTTATAACGACATTCAAGGGACCAAGCGTATCAGGTAGTTTTAAACGGGCGACGCAGTAAGCAGTTCACTTAAAAATTTGGACTTAGGAAAACAAATTGCTTTTTAACCAAAGATTTTTTATTTCGAAGTAACATATGTGTACATATTAATAAATCGTAAGGTAGATAATAATGCAAGATACATTTTTCTTTTATAAGTTGCAGTTTAAAGGAACTCTCTTCGTATACCTACATATACATATATGTAACTGATAATTTTATAAAATTAGGTTATTGTTAATTCAAAGATTGTGAGTAATATTCTGTTATTTTGGATTGCTTCTGGCACTTTTTAGATAAAAATATTTGTTTGATGTTATCTTCAAGTTTTGTTAACAATTGAACTGTTGTTTGATCAAAAGCATTTTCATTTAGTACAACAAATTTTTTTAGAGTCCAAATAGATGTCAGTGTTTCGGATACAGTTGGCTCCTGAATATTGTCCAGTTCATTGTTCTCAACTTCGATATCGCTTGTTCCAGGATCTTTTACAAATTGTGCAATCAGTTGTTCGCTAGAGGGTTCCTCTGTTGTCATGACATTCTCATCAACCAAAACGAATTCATCCCAACTAATTTCCATGTGCATATCTTCCCGCAATTGTTCAATAGAAGAAATTTGGTCAGCGATCCTTGCTAGGGGTATATCGTCCTCTACTGTGAAATTGGAGTCCTCCTCAGCTGTCGAAAACCCGGCATGACGAAAACAATTTTTTACTGTGTCCGTTGTTACCCGTTCCCATGCTTTCGCAATCAACATTTAAGTTAAATGGCTTTTTCTCTTCCAAATTGCGAATAATACGAAGAACTTGAAACTGTCTGAAATTATATTTTAGAGATTTTATAATACCCTGGTCCAAGGGTTGAAGAATCGCAGTCGTGTTTGCAGGTCGGAAAACAATCTTGATTGCTTTAAGGTTCCATAACTCATAACACTTACTTTTACACAACTTCAATTATACCTAGCTCAGCCTTACAAAACCAAACATCTTCAGTCCAGCCGAAATATGAAGAAACTGATCAAAGTGAGAGATAACGCACTATGAACGAATAACGCACAAAATCAAGAAATGTACATACTATAAATGTGGAAGTAGTCGCAGTTTCACATTCCAGGAAAAATGCCATCATAGAGAAGGAAGAAAGTAAAAACAAAGAAAAGTGTTTTCAGAATGGTCGTTGCATCCAATATTTTATCTACAAAGTACGCACAGATGTAGA
>QYTT01093830.1:0-16861 GCA_006980735.1 Dasypogon diadema | reverse complement strand
GAAAAATGCCATCATAGAGAAGGAAGAAAGTAAAAACAAAGAAAAGTGTTTTCAGAATGGTCGTTGCATCCAATATTTTATCTACAAAGTACGCACAGATGTAGACGCTTTAAGCGGTGCGTCGTTATAAGCAATGACGTAAAAAGCGATACATGATAACATAGAGCCTCGAACAAAATAAAACGGGACTTTCAGAATTCGACATCATATCCAGATCGACGTATTAAGCGATGTCCTTATATTCGGTTTCTACAGTAGTTAACACAAAAAGATTTAGTTGAACGAAAGGACATATCATAAATAACAGTAGGTCTGTTTAATGAGACACTGCCCCAGATTAACATAACTAACAATCTCAGGAAAACTATCATAGCCGCCCAAGCTCGTCTGGACAACTTGGGCTGTCACTTCCACGAATGACACTTCTCCTGAGTTTGCCTTAAGTCTAGAGCTTGGGTAAGAAAAGTTGACCGAGACTGACCGAGACTAAATCTGGCAGCCGTCAATGAACACATGCCTAGGAAACTTCAGACGACTTCGGGGCGTTTTTGAACGCAGAAAGTTGATCGAGGTCGTCAGGAAAAATCCGGTTAGCCTCATTAAACAGACCTAGTGATGCGTATTATTCAAAATTGAACGAGTCCGGACCTGTTTCTTTTCTTGGTTTTACAACATCTTTTGGCTTTTACAACTTCTCCCAAATTGCCATAATTTTTTCAAAATGTTGTTCATATATTTTTCACTGTCTCGAATAGCTTTTTATCTTATGGGGTGAGGTTCACCATTACCTAAACTTGACATTATTGGTTAAAATTCACTGCAACGACTAGAGATATTTGGTAACAAAAACACAATTTAGGTAAATATGTGTTTACTAAAGCATTACTTTATTCATGCATAAAGTTGTACAATAATTCCATTTAAGATGAAAATTACATAAACAGAATTTAGTAAAAGCATACTTGTGTAAGTACATATGGATATTGTTCAAGTTATAGTCTCAAAAAAGTCATTGCAAGTTATCGCATGTTCACGTTAAAGCAAGTTGATTGCCAGTTACATTGTGTTCTCTTAAAAAGCAATTGGTGCAATAATTCACTAAGCGATGCGCTTATTCCTGGTATAGGTATATATACATGATTCGCGTCAAACGTGGACTTATTAACTTCCCATTTGCAAGTTATTGTAATGGGTCCGATTTTTCGAATGGAAAATTTCTACATATCTCCACGTTTCGAGGTCCCTAGAATCTGAATTCATAGTTTTTAGAGAGATGTCTGTGTGTGTGTGTACGTATGTTCGTATCAACTCCGGATCAGTTTTAATCGATGCATAATTGCATAATGAGGACCTGGTAAGGTTTGCCAAAAATTCAAATTGGCGGTTAAACTTTCAAAACTAGACAAAATGACCAAATGGGAAGTTGGCAGTGTGAGTAGACCAGTCGCACCCAGTTTTATTTCCTTTATACAATAACCGCTTCGATTTTTGTCTCTGTCGATACAATTATCGACAGTCTCTGATGCGGCTGTGCTTTTAATCTGCTTTGTGGTAATCGAAAAAAATGTTGGTATTGGGTTTTTTTACGGTGATGCAAAGCCCTATGATGCTAAGCACAGCCGTGGCAGGGAGGAAAATGGGGATATGGAATAAGGGTGGTTAGGAGGTCGAGTGTAAATATCGGTGCACATTCTGCTTGAACAACTGCGGCCTGTAGTCAGCAGGGAAGACAGAAGATGGTAATCTGTTCCACATTCGTATAGTCCGGCTCAAGAAGGATTTACGAAACTTCAATGTTCTGCTAGGTCTTGTCACGATGGCGAAAGGGCAAAGACAGCTCGATGCACGGGTATTGGTTAATGATAACTGAAAAAAATGTTCCTCGTCGAAAATAGTAACCAATAAAACTTTACCGTCGGTAGCGATTATCATTAACAAAAAAAAAAAAATTAAATCATTTGTAAAAGTCATCGTAATCGCAAAAATTTAAGTTGAAAAAGTAATTGCTATAACTTTTTGCATTAAGTTCTTAACAGTTAGGGTCCTTATTTAAATGAGAGCTAACCAAGGTGTACTGAATCGTATTTAAAGTTTGAAAGCGTTGAGTTACTTCAATTTTTATTTCTTTTCAAGTCACATGCCTATGGATTTCCTTAAGATAAATAAAAACTTATGTTAGTTTAAAAAAACATGTCTAAGAGTAAAAACTGTAAACATTACAAATATTTTATTTTCAGGTATTAAACCGTGTATTACTGACTGCAAACGCTTATTTACTTTGCGAATATAATTTTGTTAAGAGAATTTATAGGCCCATAACTTTGAAACAAATGAAAATGCACCTATAGTTCTATAGGTCTGTTCCATTACTTGCAGGAATTATAATTTCTGATCAGGAAACTGCAGAAAGTCGTTCCCTAACCCGATTTGACATTTAATTCTCGCTGACGTCCTAACTTCCCCCTCTGCAGGAAAATTCAGGATTCCGCAGTAGCTTTGAACTGCCTGCACTTTTCTAATTGGCAGACGGCAAATGTCATTTGAAAACACAAGATGTATTAGAAGAATAATATTTTATTTATTAATATTTTATTTTTTATTTGGCAGGAGCTTTTAGGAAGTCATTCCTTACTCCTGTAATGTAAGCCCCACTACATAAATAAGGAAAATGTAGGAAATTTCACTTGCAGAAGTAAGGAAGATTTTATTTTACATTCCGAAGCTTTGAAAACAACGATACGGGACCTCGTATATAAAAAAATGATGCCATTAATTCTCTTTAATAAATATGTAAATAACATGTTATGTATGGGTATATATGTGTATATACCCATACATGGGTAACTGTAAGTGGAAATTCTTACCTACATTGTTTAGTTGTTGTTGTTGTTATCCCCATTGCAAAAACATCTACTCCTTCAGAATCAGCTAATTTTCGGCCTATTAGTTTGCTTAGTTTTCTGGGTAAGGCATTAGAAAAAATTATGTTTAGGCAAATGATGGAGCATATTAATAACAATAGTCTTCTAACTGAATGACTGTCTGGATTTCGTTTCAGAATACTATCCCGATGATGTAATCCCAATTTTGAATTGTACTTAATCTCAACTTCGTAATTTGACGCACACTTGACTTAACTGGCAATCTGACAATCCAAATTGACAATCGGTGCAATGTCACAGCTACGTAAGATCTATCTCTTTCAAATATGGACTTAGAAAAATTCATGTCATCCGGCCAAATTTACTTCCAAGCATAGTTTTCGGAGCTCTCCAAAGCTCTACATTTTTGTGATTTCGGACCCTTCTTTAGAAGTACATGGAAAATTGGCCCCGAATCGATAACTTATCTACTTAAATACAGCGGTTTATTGCAGATGATGACTGCGTTTATTCGATCAATTTTTCGGTTCAAATTTTTCAAATATTACTAAATCAAAAAGTGTTTAAATTATCATACATAATGGTCGTTTTTGAATAGGAAGATGCTCTTATATCCTAGAAATTTGTATTCGTAAAATGGTTGAATATCGACAAATGATAATCATAATAAGCCGCATAATAAATTACTTAAAAAGTGTCAGTGCGTTAATGAATAAAGATTAAGAGATTTGAAAAAAAAAAACTTATTTAAAGCTAAACAGATTTTCTTATTAATTTCATTACAGTTTATCCATGGGAGGGATTTACTATGAAAACTTTACATGTGTGGGCCCTGTTGCCCGGTCCAACTCTTGCAGAACAATGCCCATATCTTACATTCGACTTTATATTATTGCTTTGTATATCACGTCAATCTCGGATATATGCTGTAGAAAAGAGATTTGAAAAAAATAATATGGACTTTCCTGGAGGAAGTAATAAAGCAATAACAACGGATGTTGAGAGTACTAAACTTGTGTCTTTCCAAAACCCAGTTCATGATTTTATAAGTAATAAAAGGTAAATTTAATTTAAGTTTTGCTTTTAAGTAATATAAAGTAATTATATAATTCCAGAAATTGGTTGGATGTATTACATACTGTAATTTTTGCGGGTTTCTTCTGGATTACATTAGCTGTGGTATTTCTTGCTGGTACCAATGTAGTTAGCATATTTTCGATTGGTTACTTAACCGGCTCGTTTGTATTTCTTTGGCAAGGAACTGACTTTTATTTGCGACCTATAAGAAAAATGTTGTTTTGGTGAGGCTTCTTTATTTAATAATGATTAAGTCTATAATTCATTGCAATTTATTTAAAGGTGGAAAATCTTTTTGGGTTACAATGTTGTCATAATTACTATAAAAGCATGTCTTGAAATTGGTGTGTGTCTATTTTTCCAAGATCTTACAAAGTACACTTGTTGGCTAGTCCACTTCATTGGGGTTGCCTGTGTAGGGACCGTAACGTCGACGGCAGAAGATGATGAATGTCCTGCACTTCCAGAAAGTTCTGGAGATATATGGGATGCTGCATGTTTCGCTTTTCTAATATTACAATTACGCATTTTTAGAAGTCACCATTTCCGTCACGTAATAAATGATACAAAAGCTAATGCTATTTTGGCGTCAAGGTAAGTTTTAATGTTTTCTTTATGTAAATTAATTGCTTTTTGAGACCCAATTTTTTAAAAGAGATTTCAATATTAAATATGTTGTTTAGACTATAAGATTGGTAATAAAACTACATATAGTTTTGAATGCAATAGTAATGCTCTCTAAAATATTTGGGACAGTATAATATTTATAGGCATTTTTTAATTTCAGAGGCGCCGTATTAATTGAAGAATTTCGCCAGAAACAAATTCAGCATCGAGCAAGACACGAAAGAGAAGTTTTACGTAAAATTAAGGCAAAAATGGAGAAAATTAAAGCAACTCACCAAAAAGCTTATCACTCTTCTGAAAAATCAACTCATTTTGAAGGTAAGTTAGATCTCTATATCTACTCGTTACATTTATCTATATTGAAAAAATTGATAAAAATATTCGAATGTCTTTACGTGCGTTGTGTCATATTAATTTGAAGTTTGTGCAATTATTTTCAAAATAAAATAATTAAATTAGAAGTCGCGACTGTACCGGTGCGCCGTTCTAGTAGTATATCATCTTGTCAAGGATCTGGTTATCACACCCCTATAGAAGATGATCATTACAGTCCAAGAGATTTGAAGGCTGGGATACCTTCAGATTTAGGGGATGTGCTATCTGTCACACCATTTACAGCATCGTCTTTACAAAATCAAGTAAATAAACTTGCAAAATTGATGTATACCACTTAAAGTACAAATAAACGATATAGGTAATCTCTCCAACATCTGCCGTTATGACGGTGTCTTTAGATGATTACTTAGAACCCCAAAAGTTATCTTTTGGATCGCCAACTAATTCTTATGCATGGCACCAAGACGAAAGGTTCCCAGTGTTCGCAAATGTAGTATTTGCAATATACGAGCGTATTGATAATTATGTTTTTATAATTAAGGATCTTCATGTTGATGCTAAACAAGAAAATCCAGTCAATTCCTCATTTAACAGCAAGGCTGCGTCAAATTGTACGGGCACACAAACAAATATTAGTGTAACGCAACGGTGCCAACATCGAAGGCAATCAAGTGCAAATACGGTATCCTGGAATGACCCAGTGGAATTTGAAGATCCTTACAAGGCCAAATATCTCAGAACAACTAATGTATGGCATAATTTAATATAATTAGTTGTATTTTAAAGGATATTTCTAGGATATAGACGGCCAAACTTCAAAAGTACTGAAAAAAAGGCATCTAAGTGCTGGAAGTCCATCTTATTTTCAAGGAGACTTAATCTTTGATATGCGAAAACGGCGACATAGTAATTTATCATGCAATAATGATGGATCTATTTCGATGAAAGCAACTACATTTAGAACAAATAGTTGGTGTCCCGTTGGAAACATGTACTATTTAGATTCATTTGTATCTGAAAAGTGCTGTCCATCATCGCATAGAGAATGTAATTGTATAATGATGAAGTCTAAATATATTGTAAATAAAGTATCTTGGAATATAATAAATTCACCCAATTTGTTTTATTCTTTTTGCACAGTATTCCGAAATACGGCCTTTAGCGACCGATCGGAAAATCGCTCTTGGAAATCGAATATCTCAGATAAATATATAAACATGAACAAAGGTTCTATGTACTACCAGAATCATTTTTATTGCTTGTCGTTATTTTCTTAATTATATGTTAAAGATGGTTATTTTTATTTTACTTTGAAAATGTATATAAATTTTTATTTTTGATTTCCTTAGAAAATGAAGTTCCCAGGATTAAACCTCCGAAATCTCATGACGAGGGTAAAATTGGCAAATCTATTTAATTCAGCTTTTTTCACAAATTCTAATCAAAGTTAAAGATTAGAAACCAGGTCATATACACATCATATTTCTTATCGAATTTTGCAAAAATATATTACCTTTGCCGATTTCAATAATGTATACCAGCATTATCTTTGTGCTTACTTAATTATGTGATATAAAGGATTTCTATAACATTTTTGCTTATCCTTACGATGATGTGTAAATAATTCCGAATTAGGTAATTCGATTTGCTCGTATCGATAATCGAACTTATTGCGGAGTCAATGTAAAAAATTCTAATTGGAATCCCGATCTTATTCAGCTCAGAATTTTACCATAAGTTCGGTCGTCGGTGTGACCGAATCGAATTATATAATTTGGCCCCCAGTATTGATTAGAATTTCTTGTTTGTACATAAATTTGTTTTAATTACGTTTCTTCTATTTAAAATCTCATATTTAAGAAAATAGCACATTTTACAATTTTATTTTTCATAGATAAATGTGTAATATTTTTTTATTACCAAATGAAGTATGGATATTGATAGATTGAAAGCTGTTCATGTATGATACGAGTACAATGTATTACAACGTATTATGAGATTTTATAATACAGTTTATATTAAAATTTTTAACTTAGGATATCTGAGTTTCCACTTTGTAATAAAAGTATTAATTATTATTTTAGCTCTTTCTGCTGGAGATTACTACATGTTTGAAGATACTGATGAAGAAGTTGAGTTATCTTTAATGGATGAAGGTGGAGACTTTTTGGAAGATGAAGGAAAGATATCTGCAAGCGAGAGGAAATTTTCTAAAAGAAAAGGTTTTTTTGAGGTAAACTCATGTAAAGATAATTATACTTTTTATTGCTTTCAAAGAGTCAGGTTTACGCTAACTAACCGCATGAATTTTCATACTCAGAAAATTTAGGCAAGGAATTTCTTTTTGTGGGACATTAAGGAGCTATTTTATCATTGCAAAAAAAACCTGCTCATTTTGACAGCAATAATAATTCATAGGGAAAAATTGGAATTGTTTTAATTGATACTAATAATACCCAGTATTATAACAAAAACTGGAGAAAAGAAGCACTAACTTTCCTATTATAATGCGTGCAGATTTTCTCTGTTTCTCTCTGTTCATTTACCCATTATTTACATACATATATATCTCTTCATTGCTCTTACAACGTTAGATATGAACGCTTTATATATATATAATCGGAGCAAAGTGTAGCAATCAAGAGCAATTAGTATCATAAAACGCTTTTCAGACAGAATAGATCAGCTGTCTTCTGTAATCTAAGTTAGTTATTGAACTTATTTTTTCTTTTGTCCTAACATTGCCTTTTCAGTTTTCGAATACAATTTTTATCAACTATCGTCCAATTCCACTTAAATTAATCACAAACTTGCTGCTACACAGCGCCAACAAAAAACAGATAATATGCAGTGATATGAAAGTTGTTGTATTGCCTAATTTTGTCCTCTCAAATTTGGTAGAACAAGAAATTGTGAACTGGGTTGCTCTGTCTAAACTTCTGGCATCCTCATGAAACACAGTTCAGATCAATTTCAGGCAACTTGGGGCAACTGAAATTCTCATGGAACACGATTTCGTGAGAAAGTTTGCTCTACGTTGAGATATGTTAGCTATGTAAGAATATCATCCTTGCAAAAGGTGGTAGGGAAATTTAAAAGAAATTTGTTTTTCTGAGGAGTCAATTGAATTACCGATTTGTGAAATATTTTTAGTAAAGAAGTTTAAATTTGCTGGATTATGCTTTTGGATCAATATGTGTATGATTGTGTGATTACAAAGAGGGGAATTAAATATTAGAATATGTTTTGCTTAATAACCTGGTGTTTGTTTCCTGTTTACAAACTAAGTGATTTATGGAGATATGAGGCTCTAAATTGGTGTTTTTAGCCATTTTTAATTAAAGTTTTAAAAACTCAGGGCTTAGGCTGAATATACCTTCCCAAATATAAAAGTGGGGAAAGTTTTTACACGCGCATAGAAACCAAAAAGCTTA
This sequence comes from Dasypogon diadema, assembly GCA_006980735.1. NCBI lineage: Eukaryota > Metazoa > Arthropoda > Insecta > Diptera > Asilidae > Dasypogon > Dasypogon diadema. Next base: position 8,505 of record QYTT01093830.1, on the reverse strand, counting down.
CGAAATATTACAATATAAACATTGATTATTTTGACTAAGTAAAGGGCTTTTATTAGCAAAATTTATTTGATCGTTAGGCAAAGTAAAAGTGTCACTAACCTTTCTGGCTTCAAAAATATCATATTTATTTAAAATTCTCTTAAGCTGTGTAACAATTCGACGCCTTCAATTCAATATTGCACCTATGTCATGTGGACTTTATGTATTTGGCCCGTTGCGGTTTGTTTATTTTTGGCGAACTAATATGTCCATTAAATTTTTATTTTTAAAGATCTTTTTGAATACGTTCGTTTTTTAAGGCCATCAAATTCAAGTTCCCAGGGATGGTGTTATCAATGTATTATAGATTTCTTGCGGATTAAACATATCAAAAATCTTATAAATTGCAGTGAATTTTGTGTATTAATTTTAGTGGTTAACTTACATTTAATCTTTTATTCCGGACTTATACTGTATGTCTTCCTTCATTTAGTGAACGAATAGCGACCGGTTCTAACAAGTTATGACTGTCGGGGCGCCCACCTCGTGCGCAGGAATTTTCGAATAATTTTTTAAATGTTAGTATAAAATGATAACAATATAAAAAACGTTTTTTTCTTGAAAATCCTGGAGGTATGTACCTCCTTAAACAATCAAGCATATTTTGATATGCATGAAATACTTTTCAAGTACATCACTTTTCGTAATTTCTTGAAATGTTAGTGAATATAATTGTAAGAAGAATAGTTTTGTATTGTATGAATCTGTTCCTTAAATGCCAAGAAAAGGTGTCGATGAATGGCCCATTTTTTATGAGTATGTGAATTATGTTCTGATGATGGAGTCGGAACGTGGTCGCAGGTTCCCCGTTTTGGCGAAGGTAAACCCACCGAGTTTTGACTCGTAGATTAAGACGGTATATCGCGGATATAAGCTGGCTGACAGGGGGGTAGATAAATATATGTCAGATCAACCTCTATGCACCTGGGGGGTGGACCACTAGTTTTATCGGTACTCGTGGGAATCAAATGGCAGAAAACAACAAACAAGCAACACTAAACACGACTTTTTTGCAGTTTCATATGCTCTTTCTAATCCTAGTACTTCCTGGGGGGTTGGATTGGATTTCTGTGGAGCTTTTGCACATACTGCATCATGAGATGTATTAAGCATAATAAAATCGTGGACCACAAAAGACTGGTTGCAAGTACATTTTTCACAACTGAACAGGCAATTTCGAGCAATTCCTCGTAGATTTGTTACCCATTCTTTATAAATTGATTCTTCTTTCATCGTTGCCCTGAAAAACTCGAATTGGGCTGCAATTAAATGTGCCTTCGTCTTTGCAAGTTCTAGACGATAAATCTTCATAATTATATAGTTTTTGTAAAACTTTATAACTGTTCGTACCTATCCAGGATAAAAAATAGGCATGCTCTTAGTTGTCGTCGCTAATTTTATGCGCTTCAAAATGTTGATTTACCAGCGATAAATAAGTTTCCTATTTTTCCTTGCCTTTATTAAATGTATAAAATGCTGCAATTGCTTGGGAGCGTAAAGCTGATGTGCCGATCTTGCTAACCAGTCTTGTTGCTTCTTTAACACCTAGTCCATCTATTCTTGCTGACGTTTTAGAACAGCTTTTAAAGTTTCTTCGTTCATTTGTTTATTTTTCCTGAAAAATGAAGTGCTCAGCCGTCGAAGAAATTTCAGCAAAATTGTAGTCCATGTGATCGAAAACTTGCAAATGGCATTCCTGTGTAAGTTGCACAAGGGAACAAATTACAATTTGTCCTTTTTAGGGTTCCGTACGTCGGAATGAAAAAACGAACCCATACAGGATCACTCGTGTGTCTGCCTGTCCGTCTGTCACAGCTAATTTGCTCCGAATCTACTGGGCCGATTAAGTTGAAATTTGGTACATATATGAATTTCTGTGACCCAAAAACGGACGCGTAACGTAAATAAATGAACTTTGAAAATGGGGGTCACTTTTGGGGGCCTAATTAGAAAATTAAAAAAAAAAATTTTTTATATTGTCTCAAATATATTTTTTTTATAATTTTGAAATAAATAGTTTTAAAGTTATTTAGGAAAATAGATGAAAATTGACTGGCAGGTTCAGTAATCGCAAAAGCTCAAGATTTCTCATTCAATAATTGCAAACTTTATTGACAGATTACGTCACTCTTTGTTTCTCTGCGAATCAGTGATGGGCAAATTATCTACTCAACGTAAATTACGCCTTTGTTGACGCGTAAATAATGACGTAGTCTACGTCGCAATATTTTACGTAGACAATGTAATGTATGTAAACAATGTAGACAATAAATATTGGGTCCTTTTTGGAAAAAAATTTTATGTTATTTTATATCATGTTGCACAAAATTCATATTATAATCGTCAACCATATCACATAAAATTTCCAGTAACATAAAATAACTTCTCAAGTACATTTTAAGAATTTTATTTTATTTTAGGAACTGTCAATATTCTGAATTTGATCTAGATTAGCATTTAAGTAAATTAAAAATTATTATATTTAGAATTTTTAATAAAATTACCTTAAACACTTGGAAGGAAAAATTAAAAGAAGAAAACCACACAATTGTTTCTAAATTTATTTTAAGAGCACACATTAAAATACGGATTTCCTAAAAGAATTTATGTTAGATCATAACATAAAATAAATTTTACGAAACCCATTAGAATAGGGCCCATCGTCCATCATATCAATCAACGTTTCTTACGAAAAAGCCAGTATAGTTTATTAGACATAGTTTCTGTACAACTCTGATGCCATATTATAGAAAAAGAATGATGCTTTTAAATGAGTGCTTACTTACTCCCCTACTACCCTTTGTTTAGGAGCTAAGAATTTTTAAAATCAAAATATCCTTTTTGCTCTTTTTTATATAAATATACAAATCGCCGAAGTCATACCTATTCTATATTCCTTACTATGAAATAAAATAAGAGACGTATATTTTTTGAATAATTTATTAAAGAATTATTAAACTTAACTGCTTACGAAATAGTGAAAATTACAATATTTGATGCATAATTTTGCAAGCCAATTGAAGAGAACTTATTCCGACGAGACACAAAAAGCCGAAAAAAGAACACCGTTTGATTAAAAGTAATGATTTTTATTAAGTAATGCCAATTCGCGCACGATCTATATAAATTAAAATCGTGGAGCCGCGGATAGAATATGCGTCCCTTCCGAGTCAAACCGAACAGACGACTCCGACATTCAACTCACAAATAATTTTCATTGATAAATCGAATTGGACCAATGCTTCGTGACGTCACTCTGGATAAATGGAGCTTTTTTTGTAGTCTAGGGTGGCTCTGAATTTCCCGCATAGGGGACTCTAGACAGCCACGCCCGAGTTAATGGCTAAGTGTTTCCACTAAACGCCAGGGGTTATATAAAAAATGTCCATATTAGCATGTATGCTGGTTATATCCAATATAAGTTTGCGTATAAACACAGCAGTTTCACTTGAAAAATTCTCCAAAATATTCTGCAGCTTCGGGTTCTAGGTTATGTACGACCAGCAAGTTCACTTTCATCACATTTATTGTTCTCGCGGGGTATCACCAACCTTCGGGCAGACCATTAACCATTAATTTATATTTCACTTAAATATTCAAACGATATGTTTGCGGTTTATTTTGTTTTCCCCTTTTTTCACTTCAATAATGTACCAAGTTCTGTTATTTTTCGCCACGTGCTGACCTCGTCAAAAGTTCTCTAATAATCACCACTTTCACTTCATTTCATATCTCTCGGGAACATTACACATACAGTCAGGTATTAAAAGCAGAACCTCTTATTATTTTTTGTCACGTATTTCAATTTGAAATTATACTCCGCCAAGTGCTAGGCCTCGTAAGAATTTTCATCACTTGAAACAGTTATCCGCTGTTCCGTTGGTCCAGATTATTCTAGCAAACGCCATTGTTCTTGTCATTTAAGGTTCTTTGCGAACTGTTATTCCGGCTTATTTATAGGAAACCGTTGTCTTTTGGCTTCATAGTTTCATGCATTTGGTATGATCTTCGCTTACATTTATTCTTCTACCTGTTTATGTTTAGATCCTTTATCTCCGATTATGAGATTTGTCCTTGCCGCTGAGTTTTCAGCGGTCTTTAGCAGTTCTATCTGAATTTCCCAATATGCATCTATCGAACGGTTACAGTGACCTGGCATTCAACAATTCCCCGTTTCATGAAGAGATAGATATCTTCAACTTAGAATCGATAACGGATACAGCTGGACCTGTCCCCAAACACGTAGACCATGACACGAGTATCAAAACTTCCTCAAACAAAAACACCATGTGGTTTAAAAAACCCGAACAGACAAAAACGCGCAACCAAGGAATCCAATTTCACTATATTCAAATCACACGAGGATAAAAACAACGACGACGGGACGACGGGGCTGACAAAAACGACGGACGGGGGACGGCGAGGGCCAAATGGAGCTTGAATCTTTGTCAGAGGAAGAATATACATTGTTTTGGTAGCATTCTAATTGGAAGGAAGCAGAAAAGACGTGGATTTTTTTGGTGGAATTTTTAATGTATTAAAATCGGCGTTTATTTTACATGGTAGTGTTCATTTTAGCGCTTAAATTTACGTCACTTATCGAAAAAACGTCACCACTGAAAAGTTATGGGAACAAAATATTCAGTGTAACGTTACAAAATGGCGATTTAATGTAAACACCTGGCAACCCTTGCAATCTGTAAACCGTGGAAATTGAACTCACTCAAGTTTTCGATTTTTAATATTGACCTCTAATAAATTGACTGATCAATTTGTTACTTCATGTAATGACTTGAATACTACGTACGAAAAAATCAAATGTGCGATTCCAGCTAAAGCGTTACATTTTGTATGGAAAAATTATATAACTAGCGCCATGCAGTGTAGTTATTTAGTTGAAATATCTGTATTGCCTCTTTGGGTTTAATAAAATATCAAAGTAATTCTTTTATATGCCAATGAGCAGAAAAATTTCTGTTTATTTGAATCTGTTAAATCAGCTGCGACATATCGCAACCACATGAATAGGGCCTGTATACCAAAAGTTTACATTGTCTACGTAAACTATACGTTATCTACATTGTCTACGCATTGTCTACCCCGGAGTGTAGACAATGAAAATCTACGCGAAAATGCTCATCACTGCTGCGAACACTTACATATATGCATAACATAATCAAATAATCATTATGTTGTGCATATATGTATGCATTTGTTACTTTTAATACTTTTTTTACTTTTACCTTTATCTAGATAAGTCTTACATTTGTATGTATATTTTGTACTTTGTGTTTTTGTTTGATTTTTCTTTTATTGAATAAATTACACAGTTTTTTTCTTTGCACAAAAATATGAGAAAAATTGTTGAACGCAACCTTCTTTCTGACTCTTGGTAAATGCAGCTTTCTCGATAACTGCAAAGGGTTCGATTTTAATTAAATGTAATTAACGCGAGCCCACTGTATTTCTAAAACCTTACATGTCTTATTTTAATTTTTCTTACATCACAACCAAGTGATCGTTAATGAGTACATCCTTCGTTTCAATTAACAAATTTTTGAAATAAGGAAAATGTAGAATGTGTTACTAATATTTTCATTGTGATTAAAACAAGGTTCACAAGGAACTTAAAAAAAAGAAACTAGCAAAAGAAGCCCGGAAAGCTGCGTCTGCACCTGGATCACAAATTGAATCACCTGAAGATAAAGAAAAAGAGCAGAGATCCGCAGTGTCTGATCCTTTAGCAAAGTCTACACCATCTGAGTTAGTGAGTGCCGTTTTCCCTGGTTCATGTATCATTTTTAGCTGCATCACATCTTATCTTAGTCTATAGCACTTTGCTTATTTAGTCTTTAGTCAATTGGTTATGCTTTTTAATTGCATGCTTATGTATTAATTTTGAATTTTATACTAGTACTACTACTACTATCTTTCAATTTGAAATAAATAAAGCTATTGTTCCTAGGAAACGGGAAAACCATCAGATTCTCCTGATCAACCGAGTTCAAGCGAAACATCACCACAGGCTCCTGGAGATGAGGAGGAGAAAAAAGGTATTGCAAGCCTCGAATCGAATTGAATCGTTTTTACCTATCTTTGCCAACAGGTTACTTCAAAAAAATGTTTGAGGGAGCTATGGTTTCTTTAGCCATACAATTAAATCGTTTATCAAGGAATTACAGATACGTTATGCAAATATTGGCGGAGGAAAAGAAGAACTTAAAGGTTAGTTATAATTTTTTATTGAATTAAATTTTCACAGTTTGCATAGTAATTTTAATAATACTTACACAATATGAAAATGAAGAAGACAAGTTCATTTTCATATTGTGCGGTACAGCAGTGTTTATAACTGCGACGAATTATGTTTTTGCGCTATTTGAGATCATTTGGTTCATTTTTAATGTGAAGCTAATAGTGAAAAGTTGTTTGTTCTTTATGCTACCATTCAATGAAATATTTTCTCTAAATAATAACTACATAAACACGTCAATTTTAAATGTAAATGTAACTGCAATAACAGTTGTCTTGGGTAAAATATGGAAATATGGGAATTTGACAGCTAACATGCACAGATCACAAGCAAAGTAATGCATGAAAACACACCATAAGCTTTATAAGTCCCGCAAATCTCGTAAACCGTTAAGAGTTGACTTCCCTTTTCGGATATTCTACAGGTTTTCATTTGTGCAGCAATAGACCACGCTTCCAATAGCCTAACGCATACAAATTGGGGGTTTCAGCAATGGATTAAATGATTTTATTTTCGAACTCTTGACTTAGAAAATTTCATACTTTTTGGCTCTGAGCAGAACCTGGCTACGAAAAATGTCGAATTTTATAACATTGATATTAGAAGTTTCAAAATTATCACCTCGCGATAAATCTGCTCATGATTATAAAAGTTCTTTGAAATCTTCCATAGGAGGAGATATTTCGTAATCATAAAATATAAAGGTTTCAGATGAATATATTGTGTATTTCTATTTATATATTCCATCAACCTTTTTAAAGCCACTTATTATTTGTTACTAGAGGGACATTTATTGTGCAATCATAAAATCGAGGTGGAAAAGTTGTACTCGCAGATTTGTATGAAAAGGTTTCAGCATAAGCGATAAAGTGGAATAGGTTGAAAAAAGTTCCATAATTGTTATTAGCGTTGGTACAAACTCATTTTAACCAAACCACCTAGTTCTGTCCTACCAGACTTCAACTATGTTAAAAAAAATTCAACAAAAGCACTTAATTGATAACGTATAATTACCTTGGAACACCAATTCGTTCTATTAAATAAATGATGGTAATTGGAAATGAAGACGTAAATATAGTAAAAAAGAACAAAATTGTGATTCAAATCTGTTGTTAGCATAGTCGAAGCCTAATACTATGGACATACAAGTAGTATCAATACTATGATATAGATACCATGTCAGATCTTTACCATGTAGTATAGCCGACCCCTGACACACATGCGTTCGTGGCATAATCTGACGTATAATGTCAGTGAATTGTCGAAATAAAATTTTGTAGTAAAAATTTCACCCAAAAGAATTAATCCGTTGTTACCTAAATAATTTATTATTAATAAATATGCTGGAGAGGTCAAATATAGAGCTTAAAATGTAAGCGAAACACATTAAAGACAACCCTCATGTCGCATAACTGTCACTTATTTTAACTATTTAATTTTCCGCTATGAAGAAATGGTGCTAATGTCAGTAAAAAGGTGCATATACTAGGTTTGAACATGAGGAAACCAGCAAAATTTATCGGATTTCAATACTAGGTACGTTCATGGTATACTAGGTACTTCATCTGGTATCTACCTAGTATTTGGTGACACCCATGTAGTATACCATGTAGTATTCGAGTACCATGGTACCGAAACCACATGTGTGTCCATAGTATAAGATGTCAGCAAAATATCAAAGTATATATAAAAAATTAAATTAAAAATTTAAAAAACCCCAGACACAAAAACCTAAATTCCCTTTAAAAAGTAAAAAATAATTAAAAAAACTCAATCTTAAAGTACCTAAGTATGTATTAATAAATCTAAAAAAATACGTCGTGTTGGGGGACAGCTCCAAATTATTTATTATCTACGATTTTTTTCATAAGTATCACATGCCTACCTATTTAGTCTTTTACCCAAGACTTATTATTATTTTTTTGTGTTAAAGTTAAAGTAAATTGATGAGTACATAACTACAACTCGGAAAATAGGAATATTGTTAAGTTTGGAGCGGTCCCCCAACGCGACGTATTTTTTTTAGAATTATTAATACATACTTAGGTACTTTAAGATTGAGTTTTTTTAAATTATTTTTTACTTTTTAAAGGGAATTTAGGTTTTTGTGTCTGGGGTTTTTTTAAATTTTTAATTTAATTTTTTATTTTATACTTTTTATAGGTACATACTTATTATATTAGATTTTGTTAAGTTGTAAATACATAGGTTCT
>QYTT01093828.1:0-17948 GCA_006980735.1 Dasypogon diadema | reverse complement strand
TAGCTCCGATCCTTCATGGCTCTCGAATGAGTTTAGAGTGCTGCAAAGGAAAGTCTGACGTCTTTATAATAAGAAAATCACCTACAGGTCGATGGGGAGCGCACTTAGCTATCGTAGCTAATCATGATACAACAACACTATCTAAGCAAAAGTAAAAATCCTGGAAATTCTTCCATGAAACCGTCGAAAACGTCAGCGAGATATCAGGGCGGTTTTTAGAGCTCCCTCAAAATATTTAAATCACTAGATAGAGGTAGGATTTACTACCTCCCGACCGAAGGACCAGCTCATCACTTTAGGACATGCCTTTTGCCAGAGTGCATTTCGAAGCTAGTTCCACAGGTTAAAGTGGTTCTTGTAGTTAAGACTGGTATAATTGACTATATTAAGGCAATATCTTATAGAACAATAAATTTCAAGTCCTTCCTACTAAAGCTGCTGAAACGTAGGTGCTTGCAAATAGGATAAAGTTTCCAGGAAAATATCGTGAAATTTGATATCGTGATGGATAAACTTGTAACGAAATTACTGGTTCGGATAAAAACTTTGCCACTCGACATTCAGGTTGATCCCTTACCCTATTAACAATACATGGGAAAAAATACGGAAAAAAGTACGACCTGGCCCCAGAGTTGAACACAGGTCCCGAGTAACGTTTTCCTTTATAGAGCAATAGATTCTTCCGTCATATGATTTAGGGGAAGAATTCGAATTTCCACCAGTCCGATTCGAACAAAATTACTGAACGCTAGAAGTGAGCAAGGCATGTCCGTCCACCTAGCATGTTATGTCCATCATTTCAAAATTCTTCTAAGGATATCTTTTAAAATTGAATTGCAAAGCTTCATTTGAATAATGACTGACTAAGTGGATGATTTTGGTCGTAGTTTTTTGCAAAGAAAAAGAAGCCCCTCCGATGGTTTTGTCATCTATGTATTAGTTCTATATAATTTATTCCCTGAGCTTATAAATTAAAAAAATACAAAATAATACGCTTATTCCGCGGGTGCTGAATCACAGTGGCATCTATGAAAGTGAAGAGTTAAGCGAACTGGCGCCGCAAAAGGCTTTAGCTTATTATCATCCTCCATGGGAATGATCTTTAATTACCTCTTTACTTTTGAGACCATTCGGCCAATAGGCCATTTTGTCACTTCAACCTAAAAGATTTTTTGTGATCGACCCTAATAGTTTAATTTCCCGTCATCCTTAGGAAATTGAGCCAATTATTAAAACTCATGGTTTTTGCGGTGGCAGTTGCATAACTTACGTAAGTCCTGTGAATACCATCCGGTATAAGGTTTTGTATTCACTGAGCACAACACCCGCCGTCTCAACCTCTTCCATACAGTGCCCATTGGGATTGATCATCATCAGTAACACTCATTTTCTTCTAATGGTAATTTAGTAGACAGTGTGCAGTGAGGATCTTCATCTTTATCTCGTTAAGTGAGCATTACTGTCCTCTATTACGAGTAGGTAATAAATCTCTTCGTCTGTCTCTTTGATCCTTGCTTTACTGCGACTGAAAGTTGGTACTAAACGACTTCTTAAATAGCCGCAGAAAGATCTGGATTCGATGAAAGTGGGTACTATCCCGTCCTTTGTTAAGCCGGTCTCAGCCATATTTTGCAGAAGAGGCAGCTCAGCTTGAAGTCTGCTCCATTTAGTTTTTCCGCTGAGACGTGGTGCATTGAAAGAACCAAAATGCATCCTTAGCCTTGTCGGTTTTTTAACTCTCCACACTAACAAGTTAAAATCATAGTTTTGGGTGGCTTGGTAGACATTTTTTGACTGTTACGCAAGTAATCGATAAGGACTTCGTAATGAGGAATTTTGTTATCTTGATTTTAGACTGGAACCATGTCGTTTTTCTTCTTAACCAGCCTCTAGCTTTTTGGAGGTTAGTAGATGTCCCTTGAACTTAGATACCAAGATATCCATCCTATTACCTTCCCAGGAATATGTACAAGATTCTACCGGCAGAAGAATCATCTTTCGTATCGGAGTGTTCTGGGTCTTGAGTCGGCTTGAATTAGCCCCCGTTTATCCAATAAGGATTCTCTCCTCTCTTAGCCACTGGTTTTAACTGCCTCTTTACTCTCACGGATATGATCCATTGCTATGCAGACGGTTATACTTAAAAGCTTAGAAATCAATTTTATAAATTTCTTCAAGCTCATGCCTCTGTGCTTTTAAGGCTTTTAGCGTCTATTTTTCTCCCAATTATCTCCCTTTCGATAGTTATGTGCGGCTGATTGTTGCTTGGTTCTTCTTCTCGGCCCAATATTTCTGAAGAAGTTTTGAAAATTGTGAATTGTTCCGCTCTGAGGTGACTTCGCTCTGGAAGATCAAAGCCCATCAGCGATTCATTCGTGTTGTTATTAGTCAGTTGTCCTAATTTTCTTAACACGATCTGAGGTATGTCATCTTTTTCATTTATAACAATTTTGCAAATAAAGCTTACAAGCCCCTACGAGTTGTATAGAAATTACGGTCATATGTGACAGAGATCCGCACTACCGCAGAAAGATTAAAGTGAGGAGGAGGTCGCTTAGTATCCGGTGTTAACATATTATCGATTAGGCTTCTCCTCAGCCACGCAGCCTTCGGCGTGAGCAATATCGGAATTGAAACCTCCTCTTGGTTATTCGACGCTGCCCCAGTAGCTTCAGCACCTGTGGTAGCTGATACACAAGCCCAAAGAACTCTTTCTAGATATTTTCTTGGATATATGGTAGTCTGGAAGAACAATCAACACTGTCAACTTTAGGATATGACCCCGATTACTTTGTCACTAAATATCGTACACAGAATATCAAGAAATTTTAGAGTACTTTCAGATCCCACGTTTTGAGAGAAGATTATAATGCTGCAATGGGCTTTTTCTTGACCCTATTTTAATGAGATTCTTTGTGAGACTATGCTTCTGGATGAGACCTAAGCACGTTGTCCTATTTGTGAAGTAAATGCTTATTATACTGTTCAGAAATGGAGCTATAGCCAAAAGTTCCTTCTGGTAAGCGACATAAAAAATGTGTCGTTGGCAAGCACATAGTGAGTAGGGAGTTTTCAAGTTGTTCTACATCAATAACATTTTTCAGAGGCTCATTAACAATCGGTATCTATAACAGAAGGAATACAAGTCCTTCTTGGTGCCTCTATCCGATGATGAGTACAGTGACCTTAGCAGCTTGTAACTTCTACTGATTATCCTACTCGAGAGCGTAGTATTCATCTGCAGTTCAGGTACAGAGAAACTATCAACAAAAGATCCACATCCATATAGAAAAGTTGCCAAAAACAATCGACTTTTCTGAACTTCCACCTCTAGATAGTAATTTCTCTATGGTTCAGGTTTATCGAGGCATCTAAATCTATTCTATTAGATATTGTTTCTATGGTCTTGAAGAAGATATTACCAATAGTTCCCTGAATGTCTAAAAGACTGCTTAAGAAAACTTCTATCGTACGCGGTGTATTTCTCTCTGTAATTGAACCTCATCTGCAGCAATCGCCAGAGTTGGACCCTTTATTTCGTGCTTTGAATTTTTATCACTCTGATTTCTTTTTCGGCAGGAGTTTTTTCAAGTATGGAACCGCAGCACGCCGATGGCAGCGGTAGTATACGATCGCAAAGTTACTGAGGTGCTACACAGTAATAATTTCATGCCAAAAATCGTGGCTTAATTGCAACATTTGTCAGGTTAAAATGTACCAATCTTCTCTTCACTAAAATTTCTCCCCAACTAAGTTGTGCTGTGTGCATCATAGGGTTGCCCCTTAAGCAATAGCCCCTTAGGCAATACATTAAAAAACAATCAAAATCTAAAAGAATAATTTCAAAAGGTTTAATATGCTGTTACCTCAGTCCTTTCTTTATCCTCTTCTGATTTATATCCGTTTTCACGGTCAGAGATTTATTGCAGATTTTGCATGGAAACGAATTATATTCATTACGTGTCGTGCAATAAATTATAGTTATAAGTCTGATTTCCCATCTTTCGTAATTAATTAATCAACAAATTTCTTGAAAAAAAAACCAGCCATTCACAGAATCTTTCACAGAAATTTCTCCGATGCAACTAGAGGTCAAATACTTCAGGTATCACTGTGCAGGGTATTCATCCAAGGTCTGTCGCAATAATGAGCAACACAGTGCCATAGTATGGCATAGTCACTGGACAGCCTTGGGAAGGCAAAGCACTTTTGACACAGTTATGAAAATATAAAAAGTATTTTACAATTCTTCAAATCACCAATGGTCTGATCGACCAAGAAATTAACGACCACCGATCGGGTTAATAATGTCGATGCCAATTTCATAAAACGAAACGAAACGCCGACTTAAGATGAGAATTTCATGGAATCGGTCAAAATGTTAATTTTAATCGTGGTGCAGCCATCACCTTTAGATGCTTTCGAAACATCTCTACAAAATGCATGGTGTATACCTACATAATCGTCGTATGGACAAATCAACTGCAAGAATCTCTAAGGAGTGCACGATGGCAATTAAATCCGAAAAAGGTCAATATCAGTCGGGTGATGGTAGATAATCAAATTTGATACATTTTAAATCATTCAGATGAAAATGCCGTCTGGATGATATATAAAGAAAAAAAAACATTTTTTTCACTTTTCGATGCTATAAATTTTTGCGGACAAGGTGTTAAAATTAACATAGAATTGACACGTCGAAGACTGTTCGGAGAAAACGTGCTGCTACGATGAGGATGTTCAGTTTTATCGCAAGGTTACACAAAGTAGCGTTATGTAAATACACACTATGGCGGCGATTTAATTAGTTGATGGAACTTTCACAATATTTTGAAAAGGAGAGTGAAGCTAGTATAGAAATGAGCGGTAGTAGTTATTGTTAAATGCAATTCCGTATGCTTGAAGGAAGTTCCACTTTGAAATTATACTCAGAAAAAGAATTAAAAAGGTAAAGATTTATTATTTCGGTGGATATTATGAGCAGGTGAAAACTGATAATCAAGTTTAGAAGAAGGTACCAAATCATCTAAATATATTACAGTTCCGGAAATATTAATAGAAGAAATGGAGGAAACTGGAGATGGTTTAATTACTGACTCAGACAGAGAATACAATTCTCACTAGATCAGAGGTAGATCTAGTCATGTAGTCAGAAATACCACTTTAACCAAACTGCACTCTAATAGTCATTCGAGTTTTGCTTCAAACAACTAGAACTTATATCCGGCTCGAAGGACCATTAATATGTGAACATATACCACCGAAGGATTGCTTTAATTAATTTTATTTTACAAATTAAAGCTAATAATTCTTAAGCACAACTTAGGATTCGATGTTGAGTATTAGAAATTAAGTTCAATTTGTAAAAAATGTATGAGCAAACAACTGGGTAAAGATTCTCTGGGTTACTTCGAAAAAGGGTGGGATGAAAAAAGAGAGTAAATTGGTGGCGTTTAATGGTTCTGAGCCTTTTAATTCTGAAATCGGGGTGGAGTGTTGACAACTAGAAATAAACACTTAAATAAAAAAAATTTATATGCGTGCGAAAGTAGAAGTTGAAGAAGTGCTCCGAACGGTGCTGAGCTATTGCTGTCATAATCCCTTTGTTACTGGGTATTATTTTATCACCCATCGAAACGGGTATATCAACATCTTGGATTAAAGTTAGTTTTCGCGGAATATTCTTCCCTGAATGGGTTATGGGATGGGCTAGCGATTATTAGGTCCGATCAAACAAAATATTCCTGTACGTTTGAATGATGGTTGTTAGTTCAAAACTACTTTAGATTTCACTCACGGCGGCACTCTTCAAAAAAAAGCTTCTAAGTTCACGATGCAAAGCGGACCTTATATCTTCTGTCAGAAATTAATTTAAAACAAAATTTGCTTCGTACGGCTCTTGCTGAAAAACATGTTCCCTATAATCAGAAATTTCGCATGTCAAATCTCCAGTTCAATATTCAAACAAATTATTTCGGTGCAAAGAAATTTTTCAAGTAAGAAGTCTGAAACATCACCAAATCTTCGAGATGTCTTGGCTGCTAAAATACCAAAAGAAAGGGAGCGATATAGGGCAATTAAGTACTGCCTCGGAAATGAAGTCGTGGACAAAGTCAAACTTAACCAGATCCTCACTGGGATGAGGGGCATAAAATCCCTGATATATGATGTGTCATATGTTGATCCCAAGAATGGAGTAAGCTTTAGAGGTTTTACTATTGAGGACTGTGAGAAGAAACTGATCAAAGCAAAGGGCAGTGATGTAATTCAACCAGAAAGTTTATTTTGGCTTCTTGTAACTGGAAAACCACCCACTGAAGAGCAGGTTGAGTGCCTTAAAGAGGAATGGAGGGCACGAGCAAATGTACCAGATTATTTGATTAAAATTTTGAAGATGGTTCCCAAAGACGTCCATCCTATGGCGCAGTTATCAAGTGCAGTAACCTTAATGAGCGCCGATAGTAAATTTGCCAAGAAATATGCCAAGGGCGTTAAAAAGACCAAATACTGGAAGTACACTTACGAGGATGCAATGAACCTCATAGCTAGGTTACCTTATGTAGCAGCGCATATTTACCTCAACACCTATAATGCCGGAAAAGGAGTCGAAGGGATTTGTGTGGACAAAAACTTAGACTGGGCGGCTAATTTCGCGCGGATGATTTGTCTGCAAAAGCCGGACGCAGCTGAAATGATGCGTCTTGCCTTGAGCATACACGCTGATAATGAATTGGGGAACGTTTCTGCCCATACTGTACACGTAGTTGGCTCCGCCTTGAGTGACGCATATTTGAGCTACGCAGCGGGGGTGAATGGCTTAGCAGGACCATTGCATGGGCTGGCTAGTCAGGAAGTTCTCACATGGCTTCATGCGCTAAAGAAAGAAGTGGGAGACCAACCATCGAAGGAAGCTCTTGGTAAATTTTGTGAGCAAACGCTTAAATCTGGGAGAGTCATCCCTGGATTTGGTCATGCTGTACTCCGCAGTACGGACACACGTTACATCTGCTTAAGAAAATTCTGCAAGAAGCGTTTACCAGATGATCCCATGTTTAAGCTTGTTTCCGACTTATACGAAGTAGTGCCACCAATACTTAAAGCAACAGGAAAGGTCCAGAATCCATGGCCGAATGTTGATGCACATTCTGGAATTGTGTATCAGCATTACGGTCTGAAGCAGTTAGATTATTACACTGTTCTGTTTGCCTTGTCACGTAGCCTGGGAACTATGGCAGGATTAATTTGGTCAAGGGCATTAGGACATCCGATCGAAAGGCCGAAATCCGCTTTATCGAAACACCTTATTCAGATTGCTGTAGAAAAACAGCAGAAAAAAGGCAAGAAAAAGAAGAAAGGTAAAAAGGGTAAAGGTAAAAAGCGTAAAGGTAAAAAGGGTAAAGGCAAAAAGGGAAAAGGTAAAAAGAAGAAGGGTAATAAACGGAAAGCTAAAAAGGGGAAAAGTAAAAAGAAGCCCGATAAAAAGAAGCCTAGTACAGAGTCGATCTGTAAGGAAATTGGAAAGAATTCGAGTAAAGGTATAAAAGGCAAAGGTAATAAACAGGCTAACAAGAAGACTGACAAGAAGGTTGACAGGAAGGTTGACAAGAACAAGGGTGACAAGAAGCAAGGTAAAGGTGTAAACCAGTGTAGAGCCAACATCGAGAAGCATAAAAAATAATTTTTACAAAATTAAGGTCATATCGGAAAAAATTTTTATAGTATTTTAAAGCTCATATTTAATTATTTTCAGATTGGTAAAGTGGTAGCCTGTTTGCCGAGATCTAATCTCCGGTGCAAATATAGATGGCGATTCATCATTTCTACCAGGTCTGGCGACAATTTTAAATGAAGATTTTAGTAAAAAAAAAATTGGCAGAAAGCAAAAAAAAACGTTGTCATGAAACCGCAATTGTAAACTCTTTTTATTCGTATTGAAATCAAAATTATATGTCGTCATTGAAACTGATAAAAATGAGTTTTAGGCTTTTTTAGGACGTTGTGGCCCCTTTTCAATCATAGAAATGCAGATTGTGCCTTCTGAGGGGGAGGCTTATTCATCAAGCGATATTAGACAAGCGCGGTCTTAATTGGCATTGCTCTTTATTTACATTGAATTTAAAACACACGCCTGAAGACCCTATTGTAATTGTTGACTTTCCATTGAAATCGATTTTTCTGAATTAAAAAATGCGAAAGTGGTGTAATTAAAATATTGTGAGATGGACTGCGCATTCCGAATAAATTCTTGATCAAAAATTGGGACAGTTTTCCAGTATTAATATACCCCTCTCGCTCAAACTGAAATTCGTAACTAGCGCCGCTAGCTGAAATTCAGTGAACTCCAATCAAGTCAACCGAGTAACTGTTTTCAGAAAAGAAAAGAAAATTTTTGATTTCTTACTAATTAACATTCAGGCCTATTCTGAATTCCGACGGAATCAATTTCGAACGGAAATGCAATGCTTTTCAAATGGGATTCCGTTCGAATTCTCGTTCCGTCGGAATTAAGAATAAGGCTGAATATTTGATGTTTTTTTTTTAAATATAAAATATATGTAGAAGTATTTGATTTGCAAAAGGGTGAATCTGATTTGCAAAAAGGTGAATTTGATTTGCAAAAGAATGAAGTTAATTTGCAAAAGGGGAAATTTAATTTGCAAAAGAATTAATTTAAATTGCAAAAGGGTGAATTTAATATGCAAAACCCTGTATTACCATTTTCGAGTAGCTTTAAATATTCTTTGCTATGCTTATCTAGGCGTTGAAGACAATGGAAACTGTTATTAATTATTATCACTGCCTTATAAAAGGTTTTTTGTTAGTAGGCTGTCGTCCCGATTTTTAGTCCGCTTCACTCTTCAGTTAAGGTATAATGCTGAAATGTGCAAAATATATAATCCAAATAACTAGTTACATTTCTGATAGGAGTATTATTTATCTATCAAATTAAAAAAAAAGTAATTTGTTTTGCTCTATTCGGATGAAGTTTTCAAAGAACATTTTGGGCCATCAAGAGCAACGGTTGAGGTAACACCTAATTTCCTAGCTATTCGTCATCAGTTTTTAGAATCTGGAGAAGTTATTCCGAGATGATTAGTACCATATATAACAAGAAAGGAGAGATCCACAGTCCATCTCTGTAAAGCATTATTTCTTTCGTTATGGACACTCAGCACTGAAGAAACCTTCCGAGAGATAGCTGATAGGTTTGGTGTAAGTCGGGGCAATGCCCATTCAAGTTTTTGTTTAAAAAACGACACCTATTTATTTCTTGGCCACCTGGAGAATGGGCATCTTTGACTGTTCATTCCTTTAGTGGAATTAATAACAGTAAATTCCCAAACGGGTGCTTAGATGCCATGCATATCACCATACCTGGACCTACAAAAGACAGCTCAGCTTGTCCCTTAGATATTTTTCTAATGAAACCTTTAAAAATTTCGGGTATTTAACACAAAAGCAAGCATTCTATGTACCTCCGAAACGTGACAATTCAAATTATTTTTGAGCTGGACTTAGTTAACTTCTCCATCCCTCTTTTCAAAGCATACGTATTATCAGAACTGTATGGTATTTAAATATTTTTATAATTAATTACAATTACGAATGCAATTCCTCGGAATTGTAATTGAAATTTTACAATTACAAGCCCATGGAAGAGTAATTGCAGTTTTTTAATTACAATTTCGAGTAATTATAATTGTAAATGACCAAGAATTGACATAAAAACTGCACATCCGCTGAATTCTTAGTAACATGCACCAAGAAATTTTTCAGAAACACAATTTACTGCGCTCATTGAAGTTATTTTTTCGTTTCCCATTTAAGTTAAGAATGAGCGCCGGCTGAATTTTCTTTTCTGAACAGAAAAATGCTTATAGTACAAGGAAGAAAGGGAAAAATAGCAAATGGAGGATTGCTAAGTGACGTGAAGGTAAAGTGTGCTAACCAAGCGCACTTTTCTTTGCAATTCCTTTACGTGTCTTTACTTTGTATGCTGTTTGAATTGCAAGAATTGAGAAATGTGAGGAGCTGTTCGACATAAATATCATTTCATTGAATGGTTAATACAATTCTATGGCATTGTAATTGAAAATTTTCAATTATAATTCCAAGTAATTGTAATTAAGAAATTTTCAACTATAGTTCTATAGAATCGTATTTGTGGGTACTTGTAATTGTAATTGAAAACATACAGCCCTGTGCAATATTCTACCATCCCTCTCGTCCAATACTGTCATGATGGCCGATGTTACGTTCGAATTCAGTGACGCATCCGTGGCTAAGATATCAAAAATCCATCAGAGGTAGTTTTCCCGAAATTTCCCCCAATACAATATATTCAATTTTATTTCAATTTTAAATGTAATCAATTCTAATTTTAACACTAAATTTTAATCGCATTCAATTGACGATAATTCAATATTAATTTAACAAGAAAACATTCAACGAATTTGGAAGCTGAGGAATTCAAGATCGTAAAAAAAATCCGAAAACCTTTAAAGAACATGTAAAATGTATTTTCAATACTCGCATACAAATGCAATCAACAATGGCCCAAGCCAGTCGATAACCGGTTATGCAAAGGAAGAGTCCGGTCGTTATCCGTGCGGTTAAGGAATTATTCGGTTGTTTATCGAAAGACCAAGAATTGATTTCACAGAGATTGGCAAACAATATTGCCGGTCACCCTTTTTCTATCTGTGTGTGATTAGTGACGGACTTATGATACCAGGTCTTGGATCAAGCTTATGTCTGGACTTTTTGTTCCAATTCTATTGTTAAGTTTTCGAGGCTACTTTTGCATGGTGAAGATTTATCTGTATACAATCTAGGTTTCTGGTAATTAATCTTTCTTTTCTTCGAAGTTAGAGCGAAATTGCGGGTGAAAGGAAAACTTTTCCAAGAGAAACAAACTTAAATTCACTGCAAAAGACTTAGCAGAGGTGGATGTAGTAGCATTACAGTATTGTACCATATAAAAGATCAAGGAAATGAGTAACTTATCGCCCAATATTGCTTGTATCAGAGAGTACATTGAATATAATAGCACTGCCAAGAAATGGTACAAGTACTTTGGATTCCGCGATATGAGTAAAGAACATGCCATAGGGTCGACAATCCAGATGGTACCTGAGAAACTCAGAGAGATGATTGGTGCCATACAGAAAAAGATCCATTCATATATCTTAAGTCAGAAGAGCGCTCCGCCCATTAAGAGATATAAAGAATCAAAGGGCATTCTATCCCAAAATCATTCGCAGAAACTCTTTTCATACTTGAATAAACGACAACGACATAGGAGGTCATTCTGGAGATGTTCTTCTAGCGAAAGATGACACTATAAGTTCGTCTCCCTTTCGATTAGGTTTCCGGATGGGAAATAAAGTCAAATGTAGATCGCCTGAAACACGCTCGGAAATGACAAGCAATAGGATTATGGGTTGGTTTGTTTGCTGCTCAAAACAAGTCGCTCAATATTTCTTCATGGAGGAAAATCCAGAGGAAAAATGAAGGCTCAGCCATGTTGTGGTTTTGGTATACCGCGACTTCGTTGTAGTTTAAAGGATCATCGCATATGTTTGTTGGGTGTCTGGAATACAAAAATTGGATTATTTATCCAAATTAATTCCAACAACATTTCAAATTGAAGACTAATTGGGAAAAAGAAGCCTGAATGATTAGACCCATTGCCACTAGGTATTGAGAGTTTCAGTTTCCTGTATACGATTATGCCACTACAAAGTTTGTGATTTATGAAATACAATATACTGATTTCAAGGAGAACATTCAGGACAAAATTCAGTACCTTCTGATTATCCATTCTGGAGTCATGACCATCTGAGAATGCCGCTTCCTCTGTACATCTTGGATCTTGGAGCATTGTTATCTCGAACTTAAAGCGCTGATTATTTTTTTTCTAGGATAGACCAGTTATTCTCAGAGTGGATCTTCAAACAATTGGTTATAATTAGGAGAACAATTTGCCGCCTTTGCTCCACAAATTTATATTTTCGTAGAATAAAAATTAGTCTAGGATGTAATGGCAGCCATACAGAAATGCATAAACTAGACCTGGATTATGGTCCATTGTGATACCACATAATATGGAGCCTAATTGAAAGGGTTGTTATATAAATAAAGGCAAATGGGAGAGAGAGGGAGACAGAGAGGAAAAGAATAGATACAGTCATGAAAGTTAATGAATCCTGTAATTTTACTTAAGAGCTTTTTGCCATTTCCCCCAATGAGTCAAAGAAGTATTCACCTAGTGTGTCCTTCCCGCTTTTGGCCAAGTCGGAGCATTCGCAGAGAAGGACTAACTTTCTACCTCCTCCTCGTTTTCTGCCCAAATTGTTCAAAGAAGCAACTATACGCTCCGCTTGCCTACCGAATAGTCAGTGAGCTATCACTGTGGCCGTGGTACTGTGTACGTCTATGTACCTTTTCCTAAGTAATGAAGCAGAAGCTAGTCTCATCCATCTATGGTTAATTGATATAATAGCCTATCGATCGATTTTCTTCTGTGCTGATTCTAGAGGTCTGGTTATAAACATCCATACTTGAGCCCTTCCTTACATGCTCATCATTCGGTTCATTTCTCAATAAGCTTCTGAAATCTGGGAGTCTGCGAAGAGTGACTTTGAAACACTTCCCCAAGGCCTCTCTGATTTTCACAACAGCACTAAACCAGGCGCGATTTGGTCATATTTGAGTCAAGTTGCTTTAATAGCAGCCTGATTATCATTGTAGATCCCAATATCAGCTGCATAGTAGCATTGTTGACACACGTTAGAATAGTCAGGTAGAAGATTTTGCTGAAATTTAGCTGGGGGTCTGTATAATTCATGGTCATGTGCATGTTGTCCTTGTAGTTGGTCGTTATTCTGAACGCTGGTCGGAGGACCTACAGGAATCTGGCTTCTTGAATCTTGGGAAATTTTTGGCAGCGATTATTTTAATATAGACGTCAAGAGATGGAAACTCGAACATGATCCTCATTGTTGTATTCAGTGTTGAGTTAAGCGCAACCGTGAAATCGAAACAAATTATTCTTTGGAAATCAAACCAGAACGCGTTACATTCCGTCTTTTGTCAGAAGTTTTATTGCAGTAATAAAATGCTGTGATCCCCTTTTTAATGCGTGTAGAAACTAGCCCTATGGACGATCACAAGCAGAAATGACAAGAATTTAGTTAAATACAATATTTCGGAAGAAGTGTCTTATCTTGTGGACCTAACCCTAACACTTAAATACGAGATTGCTATTACTAAACATGATGTCTTTCAAATCTGGTCCATTGAAGCTTTTTGCTACCATAGTTCATGGTTTGTGTGTGTGGATTTACAGCAGTGATTGACGACACAAAATAAACTTGAAATTTAACTGCTGTTGTATAAAGGGCAGAAAATATCTTTCAGATAAAAGTGTAACAACGAATTCTTACCCAGATAACTATTTTACTATTCTGCTGGAAATAAAACACCACAAAATCACAAGTTGCGTAACTTCCTCAAAAACGCATTTACATTCATGACATGACATTAAAATTTAGGACATTTGCAGTCTGCCTTATGGTCATTGACTTAAAAGGGGGTAACCAGGTGGGAAGATGATGTCGTAAATATTGTGTAATTTTATGAGTCAAAAGAAGTAATTAAAATCCTGCACAATCCATTTGATGGTAGATTTACACTGAAAGAGTTCACTGTGGGTTAACTTCTGACACAATTCTGGAGGTGTTGATTGCTGGTTTACCTCAAAAGGTAAGGTATCGGAATGTACATTGTTCTTGAGTTTTATTTCTTTTTCAAATAATTAAGCTCGCTTTGTCCGGTCACCAAAAGGTGATGAAAAGGTGCCAACTCTCCCCTTTTTTGTTGCTATCAATTTCGATCACTGATTTTGTCTAGACAATCATAAAAATAATGAAGATCATCTTTGAAACTATTCAAGGAATGCCTTTTTACCTTATGGAACGTTTCGTGAATTTTCCTCCCCCTTCCATAAGACCTCCTACAGAATTCACTCGAACTAAGAGTGAACAAACGTTTCATTTCCCCTGCAATATTGATCGTAAAGCACGATTTCCCCAACCGCCAAGATCAATACCATCATAGCCCCTAAGAAGCAGTTTACCTCCACTTCTTGGATTGCTTCAAGAAGTTGCGACTTCGAGGGTATTTCTTGTGCGCTTACACGACGTTAAATGCAAAAATTTCCAACATCAACTCGATGAACAGGTTGAGCGATCGGACCCCACCAAACAAGTGAAAGTCTTAATAAATAGGACCCAAAGACACAAGCCAACACCTAGTGCAAGCGTGGCTGTGTTTAAAGTAGTGCTGGGATTAACAGTCTTCAGCATCGGCACCACCAGCCCATCAAGAGCTGCTTTTTTTCTTAGTTTTAATAGGAAATAAAACTTCTTTTAGAGGGAACCAGATTAATTGTAATCAAAACAACATAAAAGTTTTTCAAGTGTTTTTTAACGTTACCTTTTTTTTCTTTGCAAAATTTCAGTTTTTTTTTAGAATTTAGTTCAGTAGCACATACGCAAGATGGCGCGTGTGTTACACACGATTAGTGTATTTCTTTTTTGCTGTGCACTTGGTAAGTAAAACACGAAAAAATGGATTTGCAGTGATACAAGAAAAAACATTTTTTGATAAATATTAGTAAAATAAGTGAAGTGTAAAAAGCCAACAAGAAAAAAACGAATAATAGGAAACAAAAAAAAAAGATTTTACCTGTGTCTGAAGTGAACAAAGGACTTGGATTACGAATGAACCAAGAGGAGTTACGCAAGAATTTTCGAATACATCGCGGCTGGAGTAAGAAATTTTGTAAAAGTTGTTTCGACGTCGAAAGGAAACTTGCAGTGAAAATATTTTTGCTTAGCAACAAAACTAGTTATGTTAATACACTGTTGCAAGAGGTTTTCTTATCTGGCCAACAGAGTAGGAGCGCTAGCGACGACATCTCTGCAAATTAGCAACACAGCATAGCGCAGTGACTTGTTGTTCAGTTGTTTTTTTTTCTTTTCCTATAGAGAGAAAAAGTTTTTCTTTATGTGAAAATTCAAGGCTATTTTGAACCGTTCTCCAGTTGAATTGAGTGTGGAGCACTTAAAATGCATTTTATGCGGATTCTTTTTTTTTTAAACTCATTATTCCGTTTTTTTCTTTTGGTTTTTCTCGGACAAAAGCGGTATTTTTTTTCGAGTTACGTGATTCGAATTGGAATCGTTTAAGAGATGGTTGATGATGAGGTGTCAAGGATTTCGTGCGCCAACCAAGTCTTGAAGTGGACTTTACACAATGAGATAATTCCTAGTATTCTTTTCTTTATAGTTGGCTTTTTCATTCGCTTAGAATTTCAAATAGCAGAAAAAAAATTTATTGTTTCGCGCTTGAGTAATAGTACATTGCGGTTCTATGCTGCTCACCTTGACTTTGTCAACGTAACGATTTGCTTACGACTCTAGAAGGATTACTTAATGCTGTCATACTAGAATATTCTAGAAATAGATCGTAATAGCAACGGATTTTTCGCTAGCGAATAGTATTTCTTGCGGAAATAATGTGGCAACGGTTAGAACTTTTAGAAAGTGTCTGCAAAAGCAAATGCGTTTCGCCCCACTTTTTCTCGTCTCTCAAGGATTTGTAAATTGTCTTGGGATTTTTCTTTTATGGTCTGCATTTCATTTGCATTTTAATCAGGGGATTAAATTTATAATTTTACTCATGACTCGCAACATATTACTGGGATGTGTTTTTTTTACTCCTATAGTAGTTTGGTTTTTGTTTCGACGGCTTTAAATTCGGCAATAAATTTCGCAATTTATTATATAAAGACCAGACAAAAACCGCAGGAATAAATCGATTCGACAGAAAAGTTTTGATTTCTTTGTTCATTTCAACATTTTTTTTATATACATAATATAATGATGATCGTAACAGCTGTTGTTTTCTAAAAACAGTTTATAGTACCGACAATCGTAGTTGTAGGATTTTTTTCTGCTCTATAGCTGAACCTTGATCTATATTTCCTTATGGAGGATGTTATCAATCTCTTTTTCATTATTCCATTATGTCTGCCCTACTTTCATGATGATCTTCCCCCTGCCTTCGGTTTATATACTAGATTAGTGATCCCTCGAGTGGATTTTGAAAATAGGTGCGTTTTTTTTATTATTTTTATATTGCTTTTATTTTAATTGGGTAGAGTTCCTCTGTAACATTAAAACCTGGCCTTGCGAAAAGCATCCCTTTCTCAAATTGATTCGCACAATTTTAACAATATGTCCCTGGGATTTATATATTATCAGAACACATGATACTTTCATCAGAAAGTGCAGCCACTTGAAAGCAAATGGTAGATTCGTTGGGATCATAGTAACTCGCAGGGTATGGGCTAAGTGTCTAGCTGTAGGCTCGGTTAATATTATTACTTTGATCAATATCAATTGTCTTGTATCAATATATAAATTCAATTTTGTTTAAATTATGTAGTAGCTTGATAAGGATACCAATCTTCAATTTAAGGTCGTGTGGTCGTAGGCCAGCAGAGTTTAATGAATTTAAAAATTCTTGAGAATAGCGAACGGTATCTTCGATATTGACGACTTTATCAGTGGACTTGTAATGTTTAACTTCAACGACAATTTTTTGTAAGATCATTGTATTTATTTCATCAATTGTTTTGTTTCTGTCAGATTCTATTGCTCTTTAACAGAGTTAATAATAGCTCCTTTGCAATAAATTTTGTATATACCGAACCAAAGTTCTAATTTATGGACCATGCGGACCAAACTGGTATCAAGTTTGATTTAAATACAAGCACCACTTCAGATTTTTCCTTTTTTATTTTAGATCGTTCGGTCCGTAGGCTTGTGTGCCACTTCGACGTAAATAGATCTTTTGTGATCGGTTCTAACTATCTAATTTGCTGGAGATTGAGCCCATTAATACAGCTTATGGTCTTCTGTGGTAACAGCTGTATAACCTTCGTAGGCGTTGTAAATGCCTTTCCGAGTTGTTGTATAAAATGCTTTGCATTCACAGATCACGTACTTCGCCATTTCTCCCATAAAAAATCAGTATTGATCGTCCTCAACAGGACCTATTCTCTTCAAATGGTAATTTAATGGAAAGTGTCCAATAAGAAAGATAGTGATGGTCTTGAGTTAAGTCTTGTCTTGGGCTTTTAATTATTTCAGAATTCTTCTTTAACCCAGCTATTGAGAATTTTCGTTGTTTGGCTCTTTGAATAGCCACAGAAAGGTTCGGATCCAATGAAAAGTGATTCGCCTTGTTCTTTGCATGCAGGTTTGAAAATTTACTTCCCTCATAACTTTTATCCACATTAAGGTAACCCTGTTGTGTTGTGCAAGTTGCTTGAGCTCTTTAGCGGGGATCTCTGCTTACTGCTTAGAAAATGGTTGGGGTAGTACCGAGAGGTTGTTATGCTTTCCATTCTAGACCTATACCAGACAAAGGTCACCATAGTGCTATGCCTCTCGATCTCTTAGGATCACCATGAGTGGCAGGCCAAAATTGTATTTTCTTGGGATGCCGTCAAAGAAGGAATTGGGCATCGGTTTGAAGAATTATCATATTAGGTATCCATCCGAACATGAATCATATCATATGGTCAAATATGTTCATAACATCATCTTTGGATTGAACCCTAAGGTTGTACCAAAAAGCCGTTTTCACGTCTACAAGGTCGCTGTAGCCTTTTTTTAGTATCATGTTAATGTGAGGGTCCCAAGTAAGTCTTGGATCAAGCGTAAGAACAAAATGTTTGAACCCTATAGTTGTTCCCCCTAAGGTGGCTATTATTGAGTTCTCTCCTCTTTTTTAAGCATACTACTATTATTGTCTTTTTGACCCCTAGGCGAACACGTAAACATAAATTTTGTGTGATGTTTAGGGCGCTTTGC